>JAZHYW010015720.1:0-184522 GCA_037355805.1 Ixodes ricinus
TTCTCAATGACACTCTTGGAAGTATCCACTCGTAGAACAGCCAGACTGCACATAAGAAACAAATGGGCTTAATGGTGAACTCTTCGAGGATGCACTGTTGACCAAAAATATATTGGCTGCATAAAGGTTATTGTTACTAATTCCTTAGAAATATTATACACCATTATGCATAGTTGTAACAGCAAAATTTAATTTAAAAGTTTAACTGTTCCATGCCACACATTTGTTTGATTTATCAGCTGATTTGTACTTGTCTATTTTAAATGCCCAATAACGGCCGAAGCCGACATATTGGTGCACTTATAAGTTACAACACAGAATACATATAAATACAAACAAGAAAGGGTACATTAATTTACACATAAGCAGGAGTTGAACAGTTACGAAGCATAAATGCTATTTCAGTACATGATGCAAGCACTCCTTAAATTGAGGTAAGTTAGGGTTGAAATTTAACACATCCGAATTTAGATGATTGAAATTAGTTGTCATGTAGTATTCACAGCATTTCACAACATAAAAGTAGCTTTTTTGAAACAGCCAAGTTACCATACCCCTCGTGAATGCAGGCACATTCAACTTGATTCCTCTTGCCTCCAAGTGAGCTTCGAGTGCAAAGCCTCGATCTGCCATAATTTCATCTCCTCTCTGTAGGAAGTCCTCAACCCCGCAGGTCCGAACGATGTGCTTATCGGAGGCTCTCCCTCCGTAAACATCAGAAACATACATGAGATGCCCATTAGGCGCAATTACAGTAAGAAATTTTAAAGTGTTCGCAGCCTTATATGCACTGTACGTCTGCGCACGGGCCATTAACTTCCGTGGCCTCTGCAAGGTGAGCTCTGCGCAATCGAAGATACACGTTGTCCTGCCATAGCCATTCTCTACAAAAGAGGCTGGCATGGTACTCTGAATGCGTACACGTGGCAGCCAGACCACGATATACGTCATGATCTTTTTTAAGATCCCAAGTATCTTATCGAAGATAGCACAAATGCGAGTAACAGATATGGAAAATCGCCTGGCAAGATCGCCATAAAGGAGGCCCAGACGTAGCCGCATTAGAGAGAGGAGTAGCTGATCCTCGAGAGGGATTCGTGAGTTGGCTGTGGTCATCAAGGATACCATTTCGATTAGAGACAAAAATGCATCCCTTGAAATGCCAGTGTAAAACTGAATGTCAGCGTTTGACATTGCTAGCGAAACTGCAGCTTTAGATGGCTCCTTCGTGCAGTAGTTGTGGTCAGCTGCTTGCTCGGCGTCCGGGCTCTTCGTTGTTACCTGAATGGGCAAAGTGGGATCACACATACTACTTACAAAGAATAGTAACTCATGCTGTTGCTTCAGAGCTCAGTACATTAAAACCTAGTTGGGCAATAGATTACTTGCTCAAAATTTGAAGAACAAACTACAACGGTAAGCTATACAAATTCCACTTGTTTCTGCTCAAACCCAATGAACAGGGTACATCTCTCACATGCACAAATTTGTAAAGACGATAGGTACTTATGATGTCAAATATTTTCATCAATGTCCCACTTGTTTTTGAGAAGGGGTTTTCATGCAAATCGCAGTGATGTGATTGCTGTGCCAATTGCACCAACTGTGCCAAGAGGCTAACCCTGGTACATTTTGCCAAGCCTGCGCCAAAGGACCAATTTTGGTCGCCTTTGAAGACCGAAACTAAACTGAGTACCGTAATTGAGCACACATGAGCTAGGTGGCGCAAGCGGCCGCCCGACTCAAAGTACCCTGCATCAATCGTTCATCCGGTCTTGGATGGCTTTTCCCGCCGTCTCTCGTCTTTTTCTTTTTTTAATTTTTTCAATGATAGACGCGGGCATGTGCAGACGCTCCCACGCTAGCGTGCTGGGTGCCAGCCATGCCGTCATGCTGTGAAACGAAACCATGTTTTTGCACGGCGGGAGTTACTTTATGAGCTGAAGCACTCGCTCCTAAAAGCAACGGCCGTGGCCAAAGCATATGTGGTCCCTGCCTGCCAGTCACCGTGATCGCGCGACGTTGGGTGTTGCCGTCCCGACGTCGCTGCAGATATGGCGCTTTCTAAACTGAAACGTAAGGACTGCCGCATGTTCATCAACATTCCTGTTCTTGTTTAATACGGTACTATGAAAATCCCTCTAGCTCAAAGACTGCTGTGTCGAAGTATTGATTACCTAGGTTTCTCTCGGTAGGCTTTCTTTCGAGACAGATCCCGGTACGTGAAAACTCTGCCGCGAAAGAAAGTTGGTGAAGAGAAGTGAGCTAAAGCAAAGAAGGCAATGTCTGCACGCTGAACCCGCACTGCGCACTTGTTTGCCTGCAGTTCAGTTCAGCGCTCCAAGGACTTTATGACTTTGGCTCGCCATGTCTTGCATTGATGCGCCGAGGTTCTTTTTTTCTGTGTGTTTAGCTTGTATACCTCGCCTGCCGGCCTTGCAAGCACGTGCTGCTGGACTGTTTTTTGTGATATGCTGGACAGTTACATTTTGCATACAATTTTGGCAACCAGTTGGCGACGGAGTGGAGTGGCATGGTTTCGATCGAACAGCCATCTCCGCTCGCACGACAATTTCGCACTGTACGGCAGTAGTTCGTGTTTCAGCAGCTGGAGTCTGCTTCCATTTATTATATTACTAGTCAAGCTAATGCTGTGATATTTACTACTAAGCTGGTCATTTTCAAATTTTAATATGTGCAGTTTGTTTCTTATTTACCTATAGCGGGTACATATATATGTATCATTTAACTGAAGCATTGCTAAATGTGTCATGTCATTGGCATTTCAGTTACATGTTGAAAGACTCCCAGGTGGTCTAACTTGACTATAATCGGTTTATTGCGTCGAGCAATGTGTCCTTCATTTGTCCACCACTTGAAATGAATATTTTAATTTTTCTAAGAATATCTGCTCCAAAAGCCACTTTATCTGTTCCAAAACACTGTCAGTGAAGTGATTGGCCTAAGCCATTTTGGCGCACGTTTCGGAGCAACCAAAACAGCGTTTTGGAGCAGCAAATGTGACCTTTGGAGCAACCAAAACAGTGTTTTGGAGCAGCAAAAGCGGCTTTTGGAGCAGCCAAGACAGTGTTTCGGAGCAGCAAAAGTGGCAGAAGTGGATTTTAAAGCAGATATACTTAGGAAAATAAAAAATATTTGTTTTAAGTGCTGTACAAACGAAGGGCACTTTGTGTTGTGTTGTGTTCTGATGTGACGTGTTGTGACGGAACTCGCTGGTTCGGTTTTTGCTGCCCAGACATCCCACAAGTGTACAGTGCTGTAGGCATTGCCCAGCAATTTCGAAAAACCGCTTGCCACCGTTTTACTGGTTCCCGACGTGCCAGATTTTCGTCAAAAGTAAGCAAACGTAAAACAATGAATCGCAAGCATACCAGCTGGTGCCTCAGTCACGTGCTTGCCAGGCCGGCAAACAAGGTACAAGCTAAACACACAAAAAATAAAGAACCTGAGTGCATCGATGCAAGACATTGCGAGCCAGCCTCAAAACGTTCTTGGAGCGCTTTGTGCAACGACTGAACGCGAGACAAACAAGCACGCTGTGCGGGTTCAGCGTGCAGATATTGCCTTCTTTGCTTTAGCTCACATCTCTTCACCAACTTTCTTCCACAGCAGATTTTTCACGTATCGAGGTCCCTCTCGAAAGAAAGCCCACCGAGAGGGATCTAGATAATTTATACTTTGACAGAGCAGTCTTTGAATTAAAAATGGATTTTTTTAGTTACGTATGATTTAAACAAGAACAGGAATGTTGATGAACATGCGGCGGTACTCAGTTTCATTTTAGAAAGTACCATATCTGCAGTGATGTGGGGACGGCAACATTCGACGTCGCACGACCACGGTAACTGAAAGGCAGTGACCAAATATAGTTTTCCCACGGCCGTTGCTTCAGCTCACAAAGTAACTCCTGCCACGCAAAAACGTGGTTTCGTTTCACAGCAAGACGGCATGGCTGGTACCCGGCACGCTAGCGTCAGAGAGTCTGCACAGATCCGCGTCTATCGCTGAAAATATATATAAAAAAAGAGACGAGACCCACAAGGCGAGAGCGCGAAACGCGGAAAAACCATGCAAAACCGGGTGGACAATGGATGCACGATACTTTGTGTCAGGCGGCCGCTTGCACCACATAACACACGCCAGCTCAATTACAGTACTCAGTTTAGTTTCGGTTTTGAGAGGCGACCTAAATTGGTCCTTTGGCGCAGGCTTGGCTCAGATTACCCATATTTTGGCGAAATGTAGCAGGATGTAGCAGGGTTAGCCCCTCGGCGCAGTTTGGCGCAATTGGCGCAGCAATCACATCACTGCACTGTTCTAGCTGCTCCAAAACACTGTTTTCGCTGCTCCAAAGGCCACTTTTGCTGCTCCAAAACATGGTTTGGGCTGCTCCAGAAGATGCTCCAAAATGGCTTAGGCCAATCGCATCACTGAAATCGTCATATGAAGGGAAATTCAACAAATATTGAATTCAGTTGTGCTAACTGATCCAAACAGCTGATGAGGCTCAAGTTCATTGTCTGCAGCAGAAGTCCATGCCAGGGACTGCTGTTTTAAGGGGATGTGAACAGTCGCAGACACAGGACAACACAGGGCGAGCTGAGAAGTAATTGCGACTGTCTGCTTACTGTGCTGGATAGCGTAGGGGTTCCTCCCCCACTGTGACTGTTGGCGTCTGTGGCCCATTTGCAGCAGTAGTGCTTGCTGGGGACTGTTGTGTCAAGAAAGAAGCGAAGTCATTGATACCGCACTACACAGAACAAGCTGAGAGGCAAGTGCAAAAGTCTGCTTACCACTCTGGGTAGCGGAGTGACTCCTACAACAGTTGGTGTCTGTGGCCCGACGCTTGTTACAGAGGGGCTTGCTGGGGACTGCTGGGCCGGGAGAAAAGCAGACAGTTATCAACACCGAACAATGCAGAGGGAGCCAATAAGTCAGTGCAACTGTCTCCTTACTGTGCTGGGTAGCCTCCTAGTTCCCCCCATAATCGTAAACGTGGTCGATTGAGGTCCAACTTTTGTGGCAGGAGTGCATAGCGGGAACTGATGTGCAGAAAGAAAAGTGAACATTTATCAACACTGGACGGCATATAGGGAGCCGACAAGCGAGCACAACTGTTTCCTTACCGTGCTGGGTAGCCTACCAGTTCCCCCCACAATCGTGAATGTTGTCATTTGAGGCCCACCGTTTGGGGCAGGGGTGCATTCCGTAGGCTGTTGTGTCAAGAAAAAGCAGAGCCATTAACACTGGACAGTGCAGCACATGCCGGCAAGCAATGGCAACTGTCTGTTTACCGTGCTGGACATTCCCCCTCCGGTCGTAAATGTTGGTGAGTGAGGCTTGTCTGTGGCAGGAGTGCATGCCAAGGACTGCTGTTTTGAGAAGGACATGGACAGTCGCAGACACAGGACAACATAGGGCGAGCTGAGAAGTGATTGCGACTGTCTGCTTACTGTGCTGGATAGCGTAGGGGTTCCTCCCCCCACTGTGACTGTTGGCGTCTGTGGCCCATTTGCAGCAGCAGTGCTTGCTGGGGACTGTTGTGTCAAGAAAGAAGCAAAGTCATTGATACTGCACTACACAGAACAAGCTGAGAGGCAAGTGCAAAAGTCTGCTTACCACTCTGGGTAGCGGAGTGAGCGGAACTGTTGGCGTCTGTGGCCTAGCAATTGTTGCACAGGGGCTTCGTGCTGGGGACTGATGTGCATTGAGAAAAACAAACAGTCATCAACAGTGCACCACACAAAGGGAGCCGACAAACAAGCGCAACTGTTTCCTTACCGTGCCGGGTAGCACGCCAGTTCCCCCCACAATCGTGAACGTTGTCATTTGAGGCCCACCGTTTGGGGCAGGGGTGCATTCCGTAGGCTGATGTGTCAAGAGAAAAGCAGAGCCATTAACACTGGATGGGGACTGTTGTTTCAAGAAAGAAGCGAAGTCATTGATACTACACTACACAGAACAAGCTGTGAGGCAAGTGCAAAAGTCTGCTTACCACTCTGGGTAGCGGAGTGAGCGGAACTGTTGGCGTCTGTGGCCTAGCAATTGTTGCACAGGGGCTTCGTGCTGGGGACTGATGTGCATTGAGAAAAACAAACAGCCATCAACAGTGCACCACACAAAGGGAGCCGACAAACAAGCGCAACTGTTTCCTTACCGTGCCGGGTAGCACGCCAGTTCCCCCACAATCGTGAACGTTGTCATTTGAGGCCCACCGTTTGGGGCAGGGGTGCATTCCGTAGGCTGATGTGTCAAGAGAAAAGCAGAGCCATTAACACTGGATGGGGACTGTTGTTTCAAGAAAGAAGCGAAGTCATTGATACTGCACTACACAGAACAAGCTGTGAGGCAAGTGCAAAAGTCTGCTTACCACTCTGGGTAGCGGAGTGAGCGGAACTGTTGGCGTCTGTGGCCTAGCAATTGTTGCACAGGGGCTTCGTGCTGGGGACTGATGTGCATTGAGAAAAACAAACAGTCATCAACAGTGCACCACACAAAGGGAGCCGACAAACAAGCGCAACTGTTTCCTTACCGTGCCGGGTAGCACGCCAGTTCCCCCACAATCGTGAACGTTGTCATTTGAGGCCCACCGTTTGGGGCAGGGGTGCATTCCGTAGGCTGTTGTGTCAAGAGAAAAGCAGAGCCATTAACACTGGACAGTGCAGCACATGCCGGCAAGCAATGGCAACTGTCTGTTTACCGTGCTGGACATTCCCCCTTCGGTCGTAAATGTTGGTGAGTGAGGCTTGTCTGTGGCAGGAGTGCATGCCAAGGACTGCTGTTTTGAGGGAGACATGGACAGTCGCAGACACAGGACAACATAGGGCGAGCTGAGAAGTAATTGCGACTGCCTGCTTACTGTGCTGGATAGCGTAGGGGTTCCTCCCCCACTGTGACTGTTGGCATCTGTGGCCCATTTGCAGCAGCAGTGCTTGCTGGGGACTGTTGTTTCAAGAAAGAAGCGAAGTCACTGATACTGCACTACACAGAACAAGCTGTGAGGCAAGTGCAAAAGTCTGCTTACCACTCTGGGTAGCGGAGTGAGCGGAACTGTTGGCGTCTGTGGCCTAGCAATTGTTGCACAGGGGCTTCGTGCTGGGGACTGATGGGCATTGAGAAAAACAAACAGTCATCAACAGTGCACCACACAAAGGGAGCCGACAAACAAGCACAACTGTCTTCTTACCATGCTGGGAAGCCTACCAGTTTCCCCCCCCATCGTGACTGCAGGCGACTGAGGCCCAACGTTTGTGGAGGCACTACGAGCCAGGGACTGCTGTGCCGAGAGAAAAGTGAACAGTCAATAACACTGCACAATCAATACAGAGCAAACTGAGAGGCAAGTGCAAAGGTCTGCTTACCGTGCTGGATAGCCAGGTGGTTCTCAAAGCAGTTGGTGACTGAGGCCCAACATTTGTGGCAATGCTCGCCAGGGGTTTCTAACAGAGTGTAACAACAATTTTGAATGTAATTTAGCACCTTTCAACATTTATGCTTGGTGCAGAAATAATTCGAACTGTTCAAATAAATTGTTTTAGAAGGATGCCAACTGAAGTAAGAACTTGACTACATTGTGTTTGTTGAGAATATGTCTATGCAACTTACCTTGCCTCCTTGAAAGCATGAGGACAAAAGCTGTGGGGCGTTTTGGTTGAGTTTCTACAATGAAAGAAGAGACTTTAATGAAGCCTGTATATATACACGTAAGCTCTTCGCAACTGATACCTGCATCTTGAGCGGTGGCACATAGACTCTGTCAAGCAGCCTTCGTCCTACGAGAACCTGCAGAAAATTTCACCGGCGTGATTAAAGACGAATCAAAATATGTGACAAAAATATGATTAGGGAGTTCGCATAGCTTCAGAGAGACACGCTTCATCGACGCATGTTTCGTCGACGCTTTCACGTTTCAGTGAAACTCGTTGGACAAACCGCACGCAGTAGATACGTTCGCCGACACTATTTTTTTTTTCGCTGGGTGATTTTTATTTGATGGTTATTCATGTCGCTGGACTGTAGTGTGGCTAGCAACATCTTCTGGAATGCAAAGCTGGGTGGGACGGAGAAGCAATTGCCGCAGAGAACGGGAAGCCGGCCGTAGGTGGTGCTGCGCCCGTGGCCCGTGGATCGTACCGACAAGCGACGCTCCCAAACAGATGGTCTGCCCTGGCTTTGCTCCTCACGGAAGAAATATAAATAAAATCTCAGGCTCGAGCATGAGGCAAGCCTCATCGGAATCACTAAGGGTTCGGTTTCTGCAAGCCAGGCTAGCAATCAGGGGAAGGCGAAAACTGATGCCAGCGGTCGTCCCGTCGCCTCGGCCGTCGCTCCCGCTAGTCCCCCTACGCTCGCCTCAGCCGCCGGTGGTCGCCTCAACCACAAATTTACAACGACCTTTCGATCTGTTGTTGAAATGATTGCACCTTACAAGCAGAGACGCTCAGAATATATTTAAAAGAATAACACTTGCTATAAAACGATGACATACCTTGCGGTGGTAACCCAACCGAAGCATGGGCACTGGGTTGCATTCGGTCCGCTTGCCGTCGATGAAGTGGTCCGAGCACACTCTAGATGACGAGTTTGGCACAAAGCCCTCGCGATTGACGCTCGCAGTCCACTGGCGTCGAAGATCGGGGTCAGTTGGGAACGCGTGAAGTACGAAGACATTGCATCCGCACTCGCGCTGCAGCTTCTCGTGCTCGTCGCACCACTTTACGCGATTCTGTTTTCGCTTCGTGAAATTGTTAGAACACCCGAAGACAACGCAGTGGTATCCGGACGACCGTAGATTCTCCGACATGTTGATTTGGCACAAAATAAACTTTAAGGTTCAACTCACTCCCGGCATTGCAACTTCTGAATGTACCGCGATACACAGGTAAACACACTACTAGGCCTACTCGCCCATACCCTCCGCTGTTGCAAACACTGTGCGCCCGTGATAACCCGAATGTTGTCTGGGTCGAGGGTTCGGGCGCGCTGGATTGAGGGTACGCGGAAAAGGTGTATTCATGAATGAATATTCACTAGTACATGACTTTTTCAATGGGACATTCATGAAGGCAAAGACTGCTTTTCTGGAGTTTCGCTTATGCATCAAAATAAATGTTTAATGCTTTTTTTCTTTTTAACGGAACGGACTTACTGAAGAGATGGTTCAACAAGAATTGCTTGATACGTTTTCTGCGCGTTTAACACATACATTTTTGTGATATTTTAAAACGATATTATATTTCTGTACTTGTTCTTTGTGCATAGGAATTGTTTTGTTTAAATCCCACCTCCTGGGATTTCTCCTGAGAGGCTAGCAGTATTGTTAAATCAGAAATGTAATTTTAAATGGTTACTGCGTCCTTGATGCGTCCGACACCGCTCGCGTACCAGACGCGTCATTATAAAACTAAATTTTTTATGTGTTTTTTTGCACCACAGAAATTCAAAAATTAGGACTGTTTTTCGTTAAATTTCAGACAAACTATGTGTGAGGGACTGGGGTAAAGAAAACAAGACGGTTTTCTGACGTCGCCCTAGCACCATGTTAAAAAAAAAGAGAAAAGGGACATCATACTTCAACCCCTGTGACACTGAGAAATAAAATAGAGGACAAAACGACACGAAGTCTGAAAGGCTCCTTAGTTTATCTGCAGAAAAAAGAAATAGAAGAAATTGACAGGAAAGGAGAAATACAACAGACATGTCGCCGGAAATATTTGACAGAATTCAGCGGGACAGACTGACCTCCAACTTAGACACCGCTCCCACAGCAGACAGCCGCCGCCCAACCACTAGACATGGTAGTCTCCGTTAAGGCTACTGATGATGACACGCACTTTACCGCACAAACAGAGACATAGTTGTGGCCAGATGACCTGCTTGCAATCGTCTATAGAGAATGTAGTAAAACCTTGTAGAACCTTGAATGAAAAATAAAAAAGTTATCTAGACATGCTTCGACTCATTTGCAGTTACTGCACAGGCGAGCTGGTGAAGGATAATGGTAAGAAATACCGAGACTAGGGACAAAAAATTGGGACAACACGAAACGCGTTGTGTTGTCCCAATTTTGCTCCAACAACACTTTCTCAAAACATCTTGAGGCAGTGCTGTGTTGGCCTAATTTTCGTCACTAGTCTCGGTGTATTTTCACCATGCTTTTAGCTGCAGTACACCCTTATAAAATGGTTTAGAGCAAAGTCCCTCCTTTTTGTGAAGGGTGTACGGAAGAAAACCGGTTTTTGAGGGTGTGAAAAATAAAACCTTTTTTCGGGCGTTTCTGTACACCAATAAGGGTGTGAAAATGTTTAGTGTGCCGCGCCCGCCTCACTAACCTCTTTTTGTATGCTAGAAAATCTGTCTCTGAATTTTCGATCAGACCGCGTACGTGTCTTTGTATTGCAGTCGCAAAAAGAACGAAACTTAATCTGTCTAAAAAGAACTGCGACGTTATGGAAGTTGAAAGGAACTTTTAATTGGTTGTGCAGGAAAATCCTGAAACTGCTCCCGTGGTCCTCTGGCTTCAAGGCGGACCAGGCGCATCTTCTCTGTTCGGGCTGTTCGTCGAACACGGGCCTTACCTGGTGGTGGATGGAGGATTGCCCCGGTTGCGGCCGGTGACGTGGGCACGCCGTTTGTCCATGCTCTACGTGGACAACCCTGTGGGCTCGGGCTTCAGCTACACGCAGCAGGACCAGGGCTACGCGCGGGACGAAACCGATGCCTCCCGAGACCTGCTCGAGGCCCTGCAACAGTTCTTCACGCTCTTTCCCGAACATGCATGCAACGACTTCTACGCCGCTGGCCAGTCCTATGCCGGTTCGTATCTTCCGGGCGGCAATATCTAAAGAAGCTTCCACGTTATGAATGACTTCGGCCGGCTTTAAATGACAATTATATGTTAAAAATTGTTGTGAGGGCTCTGCGAGAAAAATAGATTGCGGGTTGTAGTTAAAAGGCTACTGACACCCCGCCCATTATAATGCCTCTCTCTCGATTACACGAAAAAAAATTCTACAACAGAAAGAAGTTAACCAATATTCCCCCTCCAAAAAAAAATTACACCATCTTTCCGAGGGAACCATGGGGTGATGCGGAGCATCGTGTTGGTTCCGAGGAAAGAGTCGGTTGCGATGCTGACGTCGAGAGATGGCGCCACCGACTGCCCTAGCGTTACCCCCTACGCGAGCCTTCGTCGCGGCTCGCGGCAGAGAAACTTGGAACGCTCGCCGCTCGCCGTTTATTTTTTTCACGCTTGAAGGAGAGGAGACTAGAGGAGGAGAGTTGCGCGTGCGCGCGCGGTGTGAGTAGAAGCGAACGCACGCGCAGTGCACGCAGCTGGTAGAGAGAGAGCGGAGAGAGTAACGCGCAGCTGTTGGAGAGAGGGAAGGAGGAGAGTTGCGCGTGCGTAGTGTGAGTGCGGAATACAAGGCCGCGGGACATAGACCCGAGCAAGAGATACTCCGCATCTAAAAACTTTTTTTTACGCCCCACCTTCAGGCAATCCGTAACGCGATTGCCTGAAGCACTTAAAAATATTCACGCGTGTTACAAGTTACATGTCTTTAACATATTTAAATGACATTGTGATAGCGCACGCACCAACATACGAAGGCTCTAGAGAGAACAATTCTGTGCTTGACTCTATCGGCTCCAGAGAGTACCAAGTTACGATACTCGAATGATGTGCCGTGTCGTCGGCGGAACATTTCCGCACGCTTGCATGAGTTCGGCGCAATATCCAGATTGCCTAACGTTGAAAAATAGCCTCATGGCTCACCATCGCACCGCGGATGGTGCTCTATCATCTGGTCTCCAAATTTCCTCGCGATTTCACCAGTTCACTCCACCACGAGGTAACCTTACACACGAAGGTATATGAGAATAGGACGCAAAATCCCGAGAAAGACTGCAGAGATAGACTTCCCAGCAGAATGGCACCAGTCTATGAATACTGCTCCTCGTCTTCGGACCTATCTTAAATAAATAAAAGTGTATTTTTTATCTACCGTTCCAGACCATTTTTAACTTCGGTTCTGGAACAACACAGGACGCTACTGTGGTTACCCGGTTTTCCCCACTCAACCCTACTCGTCCGGCTCAGCAAAGCCGGACGTGGAGCTCATATTCAGTACTGTGTCCGCAGTCGCCCTCTCAAGCTTCCTCAATTCTGACCAGCGGACCCGCAGCTATGTTTCGTCCAAGTCCAACCTCAATTCCCCACTCGACGAATCACAGCTGACATGACGAAGTTCCACCACGTCGTGTCCAGCCTCTCCCCAACCATCACCACAGAGGTGCGGCATCTGCTGTTCACACCGCCAGTCGTCGATGCCTAAAATACGCTACATGCACAGCTGAACCGCCGGACAAGAGCCTCACAGGGGAAACGGCCGCTGCAACTTTTGACGGCAGAGGAACATGGCGACCGGACTCAAACGCTGCTCTTGCATCGGACGGTGCAGCCCCTCGGAAACAAGGCGAGAACCAGCGACCAGACCCTCCTCAGTGAGCTCTTCCGGCAACGGCTGCGCGGTTCGAATGGTGCTCAGATAAGCGTAGGGCTTCGACGTCACTAAGATAATTGAACTTGCATGCAAAATCATGAAGGTCTCGACACTGTCCTCGAACATCGAAGAGGCCCACGCCCGATCCAGTCTAGACAAGGTGCGCGAACTGCGAGCCGAGGTCGCGCGTCTCGCTTGCCTTGTGGTGAAGTTGCAAGCTCATGGTGACCGCCGCACATCACGCCGGCGTTCTGCCGCCCACCGGCAGTCTCGTTTCTCCTCTCGCACGGACTCTGGCGTGTGCTGGTAGCATTAACGTTTTAGAGCCTATGTTCGTAAATGCGAGCCCCCTTGCACCCAAGCGGACAGCGCGAAGACCGAGTACTTAGAGTGGCAAGTGCACTCGACGATCCCGAAAGCCACCTATCTTTGTTCTTTGCAACGGACCACATCTCTGGTTTTCCCTTCCTCGTGAACACCGGGGTAAAAGCAGGTATCGTGCCCGCAACCGTACAAGGTTGCCGGCACCCCAGCACGTGGCAGCTTCGTGTCGTAATGAACTCGGCCGTTTAGATATAAGGAAAGTGTTCTCTAACACTCTATCCCGGACTACAGCGCACTGTACGTTGGGTTTCCATCTGCTCCGCCATTCCCCACGCAATTCTTGACACAGACTTCCTGACGCGTTTCGGGCTGTTGTTGGACTTCAAGGGGCGACGTCTTCGTGACAAGACGACACGACTTACCGTCCAAGGCATTGCGTCGTCTCTGCCGTCTATCAGCCCCACATTCGCGTTTCCGTCTGAGGAATCCCGTACAAGCGGCTGTTCGGCGAGTTTCCACAGCTGGTGCGCGTTGGAGCGAGACGGAGTTGCCATGTCCAATGCACCGATGACGCACCACATGGAGCACGTCAGGCTCACCTGCCCGTGCGCGTCCCCGCCAACTACCCCCGGACAAACTACGAATCGCCCGACAACAGTTTGAACACATGCACCAGATTGACATTGTTCGCCAGTCAGAAAGAACCTGGTCCTCGCCTCTCCTCATGGTCCCCAAGTTCACGGCAGAGGACTAAGGTTCGTGTGGCGACTACCGAATTCTGAACCGCAACACAGCAGAAGATCGCTGCCAGATCCCTCATTTTTACGACTTCACCGCATCGCTCGGCGGCACAACCGAATTCCCCAAGATCGACCAGATGCGTGCTTACCATCAAATTTCCCTCGAACTCTCGGACATTCCAAAGACCACAATCACCACACTCTTCGGTATATTCGAGTTTCTGCGAATGCCGTTCGGAGTCAAAAACGCTGCGCAGACAGTCCAACGCTCCGTAGACAGTGATACGGGGGTTTACCTTTTGCTATGCCTATTCTAATGACATCCTAGTGGCCAGCAGATCTGCCGACGAACATCTCGGACACCTCCGAACCCTGTTCACTCGCCTTGCCAAATTTGGAATCGTCATCGATGTGGAAAATATCCTTCTTGGCAAGCCCTCCCTCGACCTTTTCGGCCATACCGTGAATGCTTTCTGTATCCGTGCACTCGCCAACAAAATGCAGGTCATCCACAAGTTTCCTAAGCCATCAACCAAGAAGAACTCCGGGTGTTTCTCGGCGTGACACAATTTCATCGGCGGTTTCTCCCGGGCTGCGCACAAAGACTCCACCAGCTGCATGGTATGATTTCCGGTGCACGCAACTGCAATGCCAAGCCCACTTGGGACGAGCGCACTACACCCGCATTCGATCGTGCCAGAAAACGTTTCATCAGAACTACCTTGGTTGTGCATCCCAAAGCAGCAATCCTACACTCTCAAAACTATCACGCTGAACCTCAGAGGGCACCTGGTGCTCTTTTGGCGGGAAAAGCAAGAAAGCCGTTGCGCTGTTTCCGTGGCAGCTGGCTCGCTCAGTCAGTTCCCGACACGCTTTGTTTGTGGCTGGACCAGCTTGACTTTGAATGCGACTGGCGAGGCTTAGCGGTAGACGGCGAGTAATTCTGGGCACAGTGTGCCATGTTTACAGCACTAGACGCGCGTGGAGTGCAGCGGGGTCGCTGCAAACACAACGAGTGCAAGTGCCCCGAATTTCTGCGCGAGACGGAACTGAATGCCAGCCAAGCAAAGGGCTTCCCATTTGGCTGGTGTCTTTGCTGCGGCCATTCGCCAGCTATCCATGGACGACTACAATTTTTGTGTAAGAACCCTGTTTTGATTCGGCTTATTTGTACAAACAGAAATAGTTTTTTTGATAAAGAGTATATCCCCCAAACTGAAATGTGTTTGCCTTTTTCTATTTAGTTCTTTTTGGACTCTTCCTTTTGGTAACTGAAGCCGAACAAGATCTCTCTCGTTTAGGGTTTTTAGACACCAAGGATAAATTTCCTAAATTTTTTACACAAATCCCACAGTTATGAACAGCGCGCAGCTAATTGGCGCAATGTACCAGGCGTAACATGCATTATCTACGCGACGTATCGGGGCAATTTTTTTGATTCACAACTTTATTTCACATTGTCAGCACCTCTCTCATCTTTACGTCGTCGTCCTCCTCTTGTAGATATCATCTCATTATCTTGATTACTAGACGTGGCACCGCGGGCCTCCATGGTACGGGCTGTCGCCTTTCCGGGGTGCCACGGCTCTCCTGAGTCAATAAAGATTAATATTATTATTAAGAGCCAATCGTATATGTGCGTAATTATACATGCAGCATCACGTTGGGCTTTTTTAAACTACTCAGTTCGCCTGGTGAAGTCACGAGAGATTTAGTAGATCGATTTTAAGCTCCGATAACGATATCAGATAACGATATGATGTATGGGCGCCCTTGTGTTTATACGCTTATTACGGCGTACGTCTTCTCCACGCTTTGACGATGACGCCTTCTAAGCTTGTGAAATGCGCGTCGCGGTTGAAGCCTCTGGCCGCGGGCATTTGGTTTCTCGCATTCAGTATATCGTCCCAATAAGTAACGTTATTGGGACGATATACTAAATGTGAAAAAGCCCCATGCTCACGGCGAAAGGTTTCCATTGCGACGCGCATTTCACACGCATAGAAGGCGTCATTATCTAAGCGTGGAGAAAACGCACGCCGTAATAAGCGTGTAAACACAAGGGACCCCTCACGCCTGCCAAGCCCCCGCAGGGGGCACCTGTGAAAGCAGGTGTTTGGAGAGTGGCGTCTCCACGGACCCCGAGCCATGCGGGTTCGCCCGCCCACGTCTGGCTGTGCGTGGCTTTCCCGTGTCTGGGGAAAAGGGCATCCTGGTGGTTGAGCCGAGCCCGGGGTAGGTTTGGACCCTTCGGGGCCCCCGGGTGAGGCAATACACCACTTCGGCCCCTCGCTTCTCATAGACGGGAGTCCTCGTATGGCCCAGCTAGGATGATTCAGTCTAGTCGCCACTTCTACTATCCCCTCCCTTCTTTCACCCTTGTCTTCTCCTTCTTTTCACCCTTCTGATTTCTCTTATTTCCTCTTTCAACTCCTTTGGCGGCAAGGGCTAACCTTGGGTGGCGACAGACCCCTTGTCCTAAACCACACTTGGTTATAGTACCTGGGCAGTGCTAATAGTTTAACGGTTCCAGCAAAGCCCTTTTGTTATGGTTCGTTAACTATTCCTTTGTTGGGCTCTGTGGTGGGCGGCACACCACAGGTTCTGAACACTTTCCGCCTCTTATGGCTGCCCCTCCTCCTAAACCCAGCTGACAACAGCCCTGGAAAAGGCGCTGCCTTGAGCACAAAACCATAGAAAAAGACCCTGTTGTGGAAAACTTCACCAAGTTCTTTGTTGTTCATTCTTTAGATGAACAAAGACCCGTTGCAAAGATATCGCCTTTTGTTGTGTCGAAGGTCCTGGAACATCTTATTGGGTTCACTTATAAGGCCAAGAAACTGCACTCTGGAGACCTCCTCGTTGAGGTCGATACAAAACTTCATAGCGAAGCATTGCGCAGGCTCACAAACATCGCCGATGTGAAAGTGTCGGTGAGTCCTCACCGCACACTCAACACCATCCGTGGAGTCCTCTCCGAGGACGACCTTCTAGAAGCAAGTGAAGAGGAACTCCTTGAAGGACTAAAAGGTGCCGGCGTTGTCGCTGTAAAACGTATTATGTTCCGTAAAGATGGCAAAGAAACTCCATCAAGGCACGTCATCCTGACCTTCGAGAAACATGCCCTTCCCGCAACAGTAAAAGCAGGTTACCTGAACTGCCGCGTTTGCCCCTACATCCCCAACCCGCAACGATGTTTCCGCTGCCAACGATTTGGCCACGGATCACGGAGTTGCAGAGGAAGAGAGACCTGTGCTAAGTGCGGAGGTCAGGATCAGGTCACTGACATCTGCGACGCGGTGGCCCGCTGCAGTAACTGCAGTGGACCACACCCAGCCTACTCCCGCACCTGTCCCCTGTGGCGACAAGAAAAGGAAATTCTTTCATTCAAAGCCAAGGAAAATATTTCATACCCAGAGGCCAAGAAAAGGTTGTCTCTCCTGTCAAAGGGTGGCTATGCCGAGGTGGTGCGGCAGGGGCCCTGCACCACGCTCGGAGTCGAGGGCCACCCAGGTGTCCCCGGAGATGCTGGCGGTTGCCCTCAAGGCCCCAACCCCTGAACACAGGCAGCAGCCCCCTCAGACACCCCGAGGGAGCGCTCATGCTGCCTCCTCACAGAGTGGGACGGCGGCAGCCGTGCCCACTGTCTCTCCTGGACCCTCCCCGAGGGAGAAGGAGCGAAGCTCTCGTTCCAACTTGCTTGAGAAGGGCTCTTCTTCTAGGGAGCGGTGCGACTCTCGCACCGCCCCTGGCTCTAACGGAGTGGAACCGATGGAGCAGGACAATTTGCCCTGCTCCTCCTCCACTCCTCCCTGTGGATCGGGCCGAGAGCGGCAACTGCCCTCTCGAATACCCGATCAACCGAAGCCTGCAGGCAAGCCTGCCTGCAAAACTCGGGAGATGGAAGTGGCAGCTGAGGCTCCTGATCCATCTGCAAACCTGTCTGACCTCGAAGACACTGATTGGCAGACCGCAAAACCGAAGCACAAAGCAAAAACACCAGTTAAGCCTCCTAAATGAACTCTCTACCGAAGGCATTTAATTTTACCTCATGCATTTTTCCTCATGTATATACCCCATATATTTTAATTTTGGAGCTCTCCAATTTCACATTGTCTCCCTTTTTATGTGCATTGCATTGTGATAAGTATTTTGAGGTCAATAACCTGGCTTTTTAATATTCATTCCATTATTCATTTCTAGGAGTTTTTAAATTTTGTCTACATTTTAACGATCTTTTAGCTTCACACATTTTGTATGGCAGGAGGCTTTTTACAGTGGAATTGCAGAGGACTTTTTCACAACCTGGATGATGTTCACTCCTTACTTCAGGAGTACACACCCTCTGCAGTTTGTCTCCAGGAGACATATTTGGGACCGTCGAATAGTAATTTCCTGCGATCATTTCAAGTCTTTCGCAAAGATCGCATAACAACGTCTGGCAGTTCCGGAGGAGTTGCCATTGTCGTGGATGGCACGGTGCCAGCTGTTGAAATCTCTTTGAACACTTCTCTGGAGGCTGTCGCAGTACGGTTGATGTTAGATCGCCTTATCAGCATATGCTCCATCTACGTGCCCCCTTCATCTTTCCTGACGCTGTCTGATCTTGAACACCTTGCAGACCAGCTTCCAGAACCCTATGTTCTCCTAGGAGATTTTAATGCCCACAATCCACTCTGGGGAAGCCAATCGGGTCGACAGCCGAGGATCTGTTATAGAAAGGTTTCTCTCCCGAAGAGCTGCCAGTCTCCTAAATACTGGTGAGGCCACATATTTCAGCTCGACTCACCACTCCTTTTCCTGCATTGACCTATCCATTGTTTCTTCATCCATATTCACAAATTTTACCTGGACTGTCCTGAATAACCCACGTGGCAGTGACCACTTCTCTATCCGTCTCATCCCCACAGAGCCCCCACCTATTCTCCCCTGCTGTCCTCCTCGGTGGAAACTTTCTATGGCAAACTGGGAACTTTTCCAGGAATGTGTAGCATCGTCCGTCCTGCCTTTAGCACACACTATTGAAGAAGAAAATGAAATCATCACAACAGCCATTAGTGACGCAGCTCGTGCTGCTATTCCACAAACATCGGGTAAGCTACCCAAGCGTCCAAAGCCTTGGTGGGATAGTGAGTGCCGAAAGTCCAGAAATCGCCAGAATTGCGCTTGGGCAAAGTTTCGGCGGTATCCCACTCCCACCAACCTTCTCGCATTCAAGCGCCTGCGAGCAGAAGCCCGCCGCGTCAGGAGACAAGCGAAACGCCGTTCCTTTCACTCGTATGCTTCCTCCATTAATAGGTTTACTCCAGCCAAAATTGTGTGGGACAGGGTAAGGCGAATGGATAGTGATTACTCCCACTTTTCAATCCCCCTGCTGTCAGCCGACAATGGAGAGGCGTTTTCATCTTTGCAGGAACAGGCCGATGCACTGGGCAGACATTTTGCGCAGGTCTCCAGCTCTGAAAATTATACGGAAAAATTCCTACGCTTCAAAACCAAAGCTGAGAAGGTCCGAATCCGCCGATCTGATAGCTGTGCCGAAGAATATGACCGGCCTTTTACTCTCACTGAACTGCGTCGAGTCATTGCCACAGCAAAAGCTACATCTCCTGGGGTTGATGACATTCATTACACTATGATTTCCCATCTACCTGAAGCATTCCTCGTCATTCTCCTCCAGTTTTTCAATAGAGTGTGGGCAGAAGGGAAGATGCCGAGTGTGTGGAAAAGGGCTATTGTCATCCCTATCTTGAAACGGAAACCCGGAAAGGACAGATGTAAAGCCTCCAGCTACAGGCCTATAGCCCTGACTAGCTGCCTGGGTAAGACATTCGAGCGGCTGGTTAACAATAGGCTCATCTTCATTCTGGAACGAAACTCCCTTTTAAGCAATTTACAGTGTGGCTTTCGTGCTGCCAGGTCCACTGCTGACCACCTCGTACGATTGGAAACAGCCATCCAAGAGGCCTTTATAAACAAGCAGTTTTGTCTTTCAGTATTTTTTGACCTTGAAAAGGCCTACGATAGCACTTGGCGGTTTGGTATCCTCCAAGACCTCATCAAGATGAATATAGGTGGGAATATGTTTAATTGCATTGCAGATTTTCTGCAGGACCGCACCTTTCAGGTGCGATTGGGAAGAACCCTTTCGTCATCTTTCATTCAGGAGAATGGTGTCCCACAAGGATGTGTCCTGAGCGTTACCCTTTTCCTTATAAAAATCAACTCCCTGTCCCGAGCAATACCACCTTCGGTCTCCTACTCGCTTTATGTTGATGACGTCCAGGTTTGCTTTTCGTCATGTAATTTAGCTATTTGTGAACGCCAAATTCAAGTGACCATTAACAAGATGAGTAAATGGGCTGATGAGAATGGTTTCAAGTTCTCTGCTGAGAAGACCGAAGCTGTTTGCTTCTCCCGGAGAAGGGGAATGTTTCCCGAACCATCGCTTCATATAAATGGCACACCCTCCCAGTCCGACCGGAACACAGATTCCTCGGTGTGACATTTGACAGCAAGCTGACTTTCGGCCCCCATATTAAGGCACTGAAGCTGAAATGCCAGCGGAAACTAAACATTCTAAAAGTTCTTTCACATCGCACCTGGGGCTCTGACAGGGTATGTCTTTTACGTATCTACAGGGCTGTAGTACGCTCTACTCTGAATTATGGAAGCCTTGTTTACGGATCTGCGAAACCATCCACCCTCAAAATGCTTGATCCCATTCACCACCAGGGGATCCGCTTGGCAACGGGGGCATTCCGCACGTCACCGGTACTCAGCCTGTATGCTGAATCGCATGAGTGCTCACTTGAGAGGCGTAGATTTTTTCTCGCTGTACAGTACTTTCTGAGGCTCCGTTCGTTTCCGCAAAATCCTGCTTTTGAAATAATTAAAAACATAGACTATGAGCGCTTATTTCAGCACAAACCATCTGTAACCCCTCCCTTTGCACTACGTGTAAGAATTGCCACAGAACAATACAATTTTGACGCTCTTTCCCCTGTCCTTGAAATTCAACAAAGAACTGCACCCTGGAAGCTTGCCGATATCCATTGTAATTTTTCCTTGACGAAGCACAGGAAAGATACAGTAGACCCTAGTGTTCTCAGGCAAGAATTCTTAGAGCTCTATACCTCCTACAATAGATACAAGCACTTTTATACCGATGGATCAAAAACCACAGACTTCGTTGGCTGTGCTGCGATCGGTGAGGGCTACAAATCTGTAAAAAGGCTAAACGAAAATGCCTCAATTTTTACTGCCGAGCTGTAATAATAATAATAATAATAATAATAATAATAATAATAATAATAATAATAATAATAATAATAATAATAATAATAATAATAATGGGTGTGTTCAGATAAGATCGAACACGCGAGTCCGGTTCGCATTTTTGTTTTTCTTCATATTTTTATATGTTACTCCCCAATATGTGGAGGGAACGAAATCACAAATGTTTTCTAAAAAAAACAAGAATCTCTAAAGAAAAAAAAACATGACTGCCCCAAGACGGCAACGCCGTTTTCGGGCTTTGTCTGTTCTGTCAAGTTTGACTGCATGTAATAGGCAAACTAAAAATACCAAAAAACTGAATATTTTTCAGGAAGCAGTGGATTATAGTTACTACATTCTTGAACGTTTACAGTATTCTCAAAATTATATATCGCGCGTGCCAAATTCACAAATGTGGCTGCTTTAACGTTTTGACCCCATTTTTGTGACTCGTTATATCGTTATGTGTTAAGGATATTAAACTGAAACTTTTTTCATATGTCCTTCCTAAACGTGTCTCTTACCGAAAAATAAATTGCTGCTCTAGTGTATAATTCAAAATATATACAGCGCTTCAAACATATTCGAAATTGAAAAGTTCCGCAACTTCAACGTGCAATTAAAAAAAAAAAACATCTTCGATCTTTTTAAAATTTGGAGGAATCACTCTCCTCTCCACCCTCGTAAAAGTCCGTTAAAAACATGTTGCATCATTTTGTTTCCGTCAAAAGTACAGCGCTTTGAAATGTACCTCCCCACGGGGACATGTTCGCCCAAGGTCACGGCCGCAGTGTGGCCGCCTTCCATTTTTTTGTTTAGAACTTCTCATAATGTCCTGTTTTTACTTGTGCACAAGTTCGAATTATACATCTGGACCGCTCTAAATGCATGTATGAAGTGCACGTAGCTCAGGACAGCAGTTCGAAGCATCGAAGATGCGAACTAAGACGAGCCCGCCCTTCGTGCTTAATTGTTGCATATGCCACTGCACGGTCGCGCGAACTGAAACACAACCACCCGCACGAGACTCTAGGGTCGATAGAAAGAAAGAACATATATAACCTGCCGTGTATTACGTGCGTGTTCGCCGTGTATAGCGAACACGACCTATTGAGCCCAAACAACGGCGGATGCAACCGGAGACGCCGGGAGGGAACAGCCGGGCGGCGAGCCACGGGACGCCTGGAAGCAACAGACTGGGCGCGATCGCAGGCCATAAAAGACGCTTTTCGTAACACCAACCGATTGTAACCTAAACATTTATATTGATATATCCTCGCACTATCCCAAATTAACCGGCACATCACATAACCAAGAAGCTCCCAACCTTAAACACACAAAAAGGAGGAGGAGGAATATACTTTATTATGGCGAACCTTAGCTGCGAAAGAAAAGAACAAAACTATAGCCAAAAACGAACTCTATCGCGCGGCATCAAGTCAAAGTAAACGTGCGCCGCTCTACACTTCACGTGTTTACGCTTGCGTGTCTTGGTCGGACTGCGCACGCACGCACTCATTTCATACCTCGTGACTTCAAAACCAATAAAGTATGAACCATACTCTCTCTCTCTCTCTCTGTTTCGGCGTCGGGCAGAAGGGAGACGAGTCCAGTATCTGCGTGGCATATGCCTTGCTAATACGCGTCGTGTCAGAACGGAGTCTTCAGCTATGGCAGGGACTTACAGCGCCAGCAGAGTTTTTTGTGCTGACTATCTCAGCAAACACAAAAAGAAAGTCACAATGCAGAGAAATTTTCGCAGCGTGCGAGATATCGGTGTTAACTCCCTGAAGAAGATTTTGCCCCAGGAGACATCCGGTGAAGTGAAAGAAACAGATTACCTGTGCCAGCATTGTTTCCTGTATTTCAAAGCTGAAATACAAAGTGCACCAGAGAGCTCCGACAGTGGTGGGGACGCATTTATCCCAGAAAGTGAGGCCGTTGACAAGCTGAATCGCTACGTACTGCCCACAAAGGTTTCACCACTCAAGCCACCAAGTCAAGTAGCAAGCCGCTGCAGAGAGTCCTATGGGAAGAGGAAACAAGCAGAAATAGAAGAGGCCGTGGTTTCCGATGTTCGTACGGGGATTCAAACAGCCTACGGGACATCAGACGTTTCAGGACCATCCCAAGATAAGTGCAACACGTGCAGCGAGTGGATGACAAACTTTCGCCTGGCATACGCTGCATGTGCTTCCCACCAGGAACGCTGCCGTCTACTGACGCTCCTTTCCCCATCCCTGACGAGGAAAGAGATCGAAAGTGCCGTGCCGGAGGCAACGAGGTACCTCATCAACAAATCTCGCAAACTGAGAGATGACCACGGTGTGTGGTCGATACCGGATCCCTACTCGAGATGCAAGGTGAGCGAAGAGGAATTGTCAGTGGCGCTTGAGTACTTTACTAAGGACGAACTGGGCTGCTCAAGACAAAGCCCAAACCAGAGAGACGTCATTTGTGTGTTACTAAATGACAAAAAACAGTACATGTCCAAGCGCTTTATGACGAGGTCAATCCGCGAGTCATTTCGTGTGTTTAAAAATGCACACCCAGAAACCAAGATTGGCCTCACAAAGTTTCATTCCTTGCGACCCCGGTGGGTCAAGTGTGCCCCCCAGAGAGAAGTTTGTGTATGTATATATTGCGCAAATTTTAAGCTTTGCGTTGCGGCTCTTGAAAGCGTGAGCGATAGGGACGTCAACGTCTCGGACTTGGAATTATTGTACATTTGCTCCCCGCCGACCAATGAATGCCGGCTTGGCGATTGTGCACGATGCCCCAAGGACCGCCATTTTACGCTCGAGCGGCTTGGAATCCCAGAAGAAGCAGAGATTTTGGTAGCAGCCTCGGAGTCCGGCAATCTGATAAAAAAATCTTTGGATTCAATGACATTCATGAACGAACTTCAGACACTGGTAGGAAGATGGATTCCTCATAATCAGATCAGGTCAATTCAAGGAAAGGCCATATACACAGAAAAGCGGTGCGAAGAAAAGGGAAGCCTCGTGCTGCATTTTGATTTTGCAGAGAATTAGACCGTTGTTCTTCCCGATGAGGTCCAAGCCTACCACTGGCATAAGAAGCAAGTTTCGGTTTTTACATGCGTTGCTACAACAAGAAAATCCACGCGTAGCTTCGCTGTCATCAGCGACGATGTGTGCCACGACTCCGCCCACGCCTGCTGCGCAATCGGAAAAATAACAGACTGGCTTGATGACAACGCTCCCGTGCACTCGCAAGTGACTTTTGTAAGCGATGGAGCAGCGAGCCACTTCAAGAACAAGTATCAACTACACGAGTTCAGAAAATTAGAGTACCCTGCAGCCAAATGGCTATTTTCCGCCACTGGGCACGGCAAAAATGCATGCGATGGTGTTGGAGGGCTTGTGAAGCATCAGGCTACTCTACACAACCTGCGACAGCCGGCAAGCATGGCAATCCAAAATGGACAAGACATGTCAAGAATACTGTCTCAACATCTCAAAGGAGTCAAGCTGCTCTACTTGGATGAAACTGAACTTGTAGAGTTCCGGAACCGGAAGAAGGAAGAGTGGAGCAACGTGCGAGCCGTCCGTGGAATTCAGAAGTGGCACGTATGGCGAAGTCGCAGAACGGGGCAGAACTCGGAACTAACTGTTTTCCGGACCGCGGAAAGCGCAACGACGATCACTATTTCATAACCGCTGCTTGAACATGTTGAGTGCCAATGTATTTTTATTTATTTTACAACAATGACAGACGACGCACCAAGAGACAGCCGGAACGAGTGGACAAGCCAAGGTGTCAGCGATTTATTAAAACAGTTACCTAAAGATGTAGTAAAAGTGCTGATCCTCAATCCCACCGAGGTGTTATGTTCAGTTCTTACGTTTACTTCGCGAACCCTGGTATGGTATATCGTTTCGTTCTAGGTATTTACGTTTAAGCTCGCGCGACCGTGCGGTCGCGCGACCCGGCGTCTCCGGTTGCATCCGCCGTTGTTTGGGCTCGATAGGTCGTGTTCGCTATGCACGGCGAACACGCACGTAATACGCGGCAGGTTATATATGTTCTTTCTTTCTATCGACACTAGTGTCTCGTGCGGGTGGTTGTGTTTCAGTTCGCGCGACCGTGCAGTGGCATATGCAACAATTAAGCACGAAGGGCGGGCTCGTCTTAGTTCGCATCTTCGATGCTTCGAACTGCTGTCCTGAGCTACGTGCACTTCATACATGCATTTAGAGCGGTCCAGATGTATAATTCGAACTTGTGCACAAGTAAAAACACGGACATTATGAGAAGTTCTAAACAAAAAAATGGAAGGCGGCCACACTGCGGCCGTGACCTTGGGCGAACATGTCCACGTGGGGAGGTACATTTCAAAGCGCTGTACTTTTGACGGAAACAAAATGATGCAACATGTTTTTAACGGACTTTTACGAGGGTGGAGAGGAGAGTGATTCCTCCAAATTTTAAAAAGATCGAAGATGTTTTTTTTTTTAATTGCACGTTGAAGTTGCGGAACTTTTCAATTTCGAATATGTTTGAAGCGCTGTATATATTTTGAATTATACACTAGAGCAGCAATTTATTTTTCGATAAGAGACACGTTTAGGAAGGACATATGAAAAAAGTTTCAGTTTAATATCCTTAACACATAACGATATAACGAGTCACAAAAATGGGGTCAAAACGTTAAAGCAGCCACATTTGTGAATTTGGCACGCGCGATATATAATTTTGAGAATACTGTAAACGTTCAAGAATGTAGTAACTATAATCCACTGCTTCCTGAAAAATATTCAGTTTTTTGGTATTTTTAGTTTGCCTATTACATGCAGTCAAACTTGACAGAACAGACAAAGCCCGAAAACGGCGTTGCCGTCTTGGGGCAGACATGTTTTTTTTTCTTTAGAGATATTTGTTTTTTTTAGAAAACATTTGTGATTTCGTTCCCTCCACATATTGGGGAGTAACATATAAAAATATGAAGAAAAACAAAAATGCGAACCGGACTCGCGTGTTCGATCTTATCTGAACACACCCTCAGGAGAACCGCGGCGCCGCAGAAAGGCAAGGAGCCCATACCATGAAGGCCTGCGGCGCCGCATCTAATGACGATGGGATGAGATTGTGTACAGATGACAGAGAGGTGCTGACGATGTTGAAATGGAGCTTGTGGGTGAGGGTGGCGGGATGATGTTACGGGTACGGTCTGTACGGTCTGATAACTGCAGTTGACCACATTGTCAAACATCGATATAGAAAATTTGTTATTTTCTCTGACTCTTTGAGCTCACTCAAAGCACTCAACTCTCCAACTTCTTGGAAGCACCCTCTGCTTGTGCAACTTTGTAACGCACTGACACAAGCGCTGGTAAAGAAAATACAGATAAAATTCTGCTGGGTCCCTAGCCATATTGGCATTGAAGGCAACGAGCTAGCTGACCGTGCAGCTTCTGCATGTGTAGATAGGACAATTGACTATGACAGCATCCCTGCTACTGATTACCGAGTACCACTAAAAAGGCAAATAAAATATGCCTGGCAGAGGGAATGGGATTCCCATCTACAAAATAAACTCCATTTAATTAAGCCAATCCTGAGTGAGTGGCGCAGTGCCAGACACCGAGAGCGTTTTTATGAGATAGTTCTGTGCCGGTTGAGAATAGGACATACCCACCTTACTCATAGCTACCTCTTGCGTAGGGAAAGTGAACCGACCTGTGACTTTTGTTCTGAACCATTAAGTATCCTTCACATTTTGATAGTTTGTCCACACTTTGAAGAGAACCGTCGAACTTGGTTTTCTATATTCTATCGGGAACATGTACCATTTCACTTGGCTCTTTTACTGGGTGATGAACCCCTCGTCCCATTCTCACAAGTTTTTAACTTTTTGGAAGAAATTAATATTCTGCGGAAATTATAAGTCTAGTTTCTAGTAGGGTTCGCTTTAAGGCTTTAGTCAATCTTGAAAAAAAAAATTGTAGGTGTCCTTTACACAATGTTTCTGGCGCACTATAGCCCCGATGCTGCTGCGCCAAAAAACCCCATACTACTACTACTACTACGCCTGCCAAGCGTTAAACCATAGCACAGTTCACGCTTAGGAAGCATGAATTCTAAGCGTTGAAAAACACCACGCTTAGAACAAGCGTGCGAAAAATCGCTTTGCGTCACGCTTGCTCTGCGTGACTATTTTAAGAGTGTACTTTCGGTGGCCACCGCTCATTCGGACAACGTTGTGGCGGTGTGCTTCAACCGGAAGTTAATGCACAGTGGCAGCTGCTTTCTATTCTTTTCCCGGGAACTAACTGACATCGAGCAGCGTGAGCACATTCAGCCGCGAGTTACTGGCGGTGTACCTGGCCTTGCGGCATTTCAGGCACTATGTCAAACGTCGACAATTTTCGTGTTGACCGACCACCAGCCCCTGCTGCACGCTTTTCGTTCCCCGCAACCCGACGGTGGCAGCCATTCTCAACGAGAGCTGGGACAAATGTCGTGTGTCTCGTAATACACATCGGACAACCGTCACATCCATGAAGCAGACAACGTCTTGGCTGGTTATCTGTCACGAATAGGCACCCGCACCAGCGAAACTCTACCTGTTGTCTACTTCCTAAAACATGCAGCTTCACAACGCGATGACGCGCAACTTCGCGACCTCCGTGGAACGCCCAGCCACTTGTGTTCCGTGAGGTCCCTCTACCTCTATGTCCCATCGATCTCATCTGCGACACATCAACGGGATTACGGCGCCCCTACGTGCCACTTCACATTCACCGCCAGATCTTCGGTGCCCTTTACGGACTTTCTCACTCCGCAATCAAGGCTACGCAACGTCTTATAATGTATCTAATATCTTCATGCAACATCTTATAATACTATACATCTTATAACACCTCGCTTCGTGTGGCACAGCCTCAGCAAAGATGTTCGCCACTAGGCCCGCTCTTGCCAACAGTGTCAGCGCTGCAAAGTTCAGCGTGTCATGGTCACAATCTTGGGAAACTTTGATGTTCAAGACACACGGTTCGGCCACACCCACATAGATATCGTTGGACCCCTGCCACTTTCCCAGGAAATGCCCACCTTCTGATTTGTATCGACCGCTTGAATCAATTAGTCAATAAATCAATCAATCAATCAATCAATCAATCAATATTTGCAATAACACCTTGCATTAACAACTTGTGTGGGCCGTCATAGGGCGGTTGCAAGCCCTACGTGCGGCATCATTTTGCAGAACTGACGCCGCGCGGAAGCACCTGCAACCCTCCTGCGAAGAACCACACAAGGTGTCAATGCGACGTTCAAAGAACATCACACTTGCAGTTTGTAGCCGCACCGAGTTCGTCACATTACACAGCATCAAACCAGCTTATTTGGATGGCGCCCCAACAGACACTCCTGCAAGCGTACCGCCCCACCCGGAAGCGCCGCCTAAACAAACAGTGCTCGCGACGAACTCCCCTCCTTCTCCATTCAACAATGGATAATCTTCCTCCTCCTATTTTTTCTTCTTTTTTTTTCTTTCTTTCTTTTTAGTGAGAAGGGGTCTCACCAAAAAGAAAAAAGTAAAAAAGAAGAAAAAAATAATGCATAAATTGAAACGACACAAAAGCACGGATGCACGCTTGCTGATGCAGGTTAAGCTTTGTAAATTTAACCGAGGCTGGAGTTTTCTAGAGGGTTTTCAAACGCGGGATGTTTTTATTTCAGTGCACGGACATTTCGAGTGCACGGGCGTTTCGGTGCATGGGCATTTCGGTTTAAACATTATCAGCCGTATTCACCAGTCTTGACTAACTAGCGCTGTTTTAAAGTTAGTATTGCATCTAAGTAGTCGCGAACTGAGAGAAAAAATCAGCGACTAAGGATCGACTAGTTCTGCGGTATTCACGAGCGTAAGCGAGCGGTGCCATCTAGTCATATCAGCCGTATTCAGTCTTGACTAACCGCTGTTTTAAAGTTATATTCACCTAGTCGCGAACTGAGAGAAAAATCAGACTAAGGATCGACTATTTGCGGTGCAGGCGCGAAGCGAGCGGGTGCCCATCAGTCAGAACTAAGAAGGAAGTGACATAAAAATATAGGTCACGCAGACCAAAACGGCGCTGTGTAAATGGGTATTTTATCGTATAAAATCTAATATTTAAATGTTTATCAGAAAAAAAAAAGTTACAATGATAGACTAATTGTCCGAAACAAAGTTTTACCGAGAAAAATTAAAAAAAAAACGCAAAGGAGAAACATAGCAGCCGCATTGCCAGCGACATAAACAAATATAGAAGCGCACGTAAATGCGTTTTTTCTCGCTGCCCAGCGCCTTGCTGAGGTCTGCTTTGCGATATCTCTGACCGTTAAACATGGCAATTTACACAGTATTTGCAACTCAGTTCTAGATGTGTACCCCAGCGTTCCGAAACAGTAAGTGCTTCGTTCGCGCTGGCGGTCAGCGGTGATACGAATCGGCCATGGTACTGAACCGCTAGTCAACCCCTAAACACCGGATAAACTAGCCCTACATCACGACTAATATTTGCAAGACCACTTCTTAGTCGCGCGGGGTGTCTAGGCTCTAAACCCGACCAGTGAATTGCAAGCGCTCACTTAGCGGCGACTATAGCTCGCCACGTGATGATTTTACCCGATGACGACGCCAGTCAGTGGTTAGACAGGCGCTATTCGCGCCTGGTGTATACCGGTGTATGTGTTTCGAAATGAATAGTTGAGCCGCCAAACATTGCGGACCTTTGTAAACTTTAATATTTTATTACATGAAAGATAGAAAATATATTGTTAGGGATTGCAGATTTGTCTCAATTTTGTCTAGTTTGTTCATGATAACGATATAGCAGATATGGGCTTCAACAAAAAAATTAATTGCTTCTTAGAATCAGCAATAATATCATCAAAGTTTTCTTACTACGAGAACATATATATAAGTACAGTTGTGAAGGTAGTCATTATGAGGTACTAAACAATTCGTACATTTTACGAAAAAATGCAACGTGCTTTCTTTGCGACGGGGATTGATGTAGATTGAGGCTGTAATAAGGATCCATTTAGCTTTAGTTTAGGCAAGGCAAAATGATGTCATAAAGAAGTAACTAAATATATACCGGAAGCAGTGACGAGTGGCGAAAAATAAACCTAAGACAATTTCGTAGTCCTTTCAGTATTAAACATAGCAAACAAAATAGCTGGCATTTGTAGTGGCAATATTGAAAGTACCATACGAGGATACCGAATGAATATTTTATGCAGATGTGAGGATAATCAGTGTAATAATAAAATATGCCTCGTGCGTTCCGAGACGATAAAAATCTACCCAGGATAAAGACGACGGAAAAAATAACACACTGAAGAGAAAGGGACAACGGAAACCTAACCTTTCTTATGATAAAAGAAGTGTCCGTCATCCCTTTGTCTTAGGTGTGGTATTCTATGAAAGAAAAATTGTCCGTGGTCCCTTTATTTTAAGTGTGTTATTCTTTCTGTCGTCTTTGTCCAAAAACCGACACGTTCCCAAATTTATTTAACCAGGATTTCACATGATATTCCCAAAAATGTCCGTGCACCGAAAAGTCCACACACCGAAACGTCCGCACCGGAAAGTCCTACACCAAACATTCCTACACCAAAATGTCCTAGACCCGAAAATCGAAGCGTACACCTAACGAGGGTACCAGCTGAGATTATGGCTGTTAGATACAAACACGACCAACTGGTTCCTGCTAAAAAGAAAAAGGTGCGTGTGACGGGGTAAGTGCAACACTGAGCGTGGAAGCCAAATACATCTGCGTGAAAATGATAATTATGAATATGGAAGGCCCTTTCGAGAAAACATTACGCCATTTTGAACGAGCGACGACCTTCGCAGGCCACAACAGTTTAGGCGATCCTCATTTCACCGTCGACATGCCGCTGAGCACAATGTGTACAGTAGCCCGACTCGTGAACAAGATATCGCCAATTGCAAAACAAATCCCGGTCCAAGGTAGGGACCGCGTGTGCAGCCCGAGCAAATGCTCCCCTATCCCTCAGGAAGGTATGCGTCGGCGAGTCTCTGTATAAAGGCGAAACGGAGTAAAGGGACAAGTTTTTATCCTTCGTAGGGGTACGGACGACAGAAACACTGAGAAAAGCCAGATAAAAGCTCCACTACCCACACCATTTAGGGAACAGTTATACAATAGACGAATATCATCAAGCGTTCGGCACACGCGTGACGCCACCATAAAAGTAGTTCACGGGAGGTAAGCGGCAGTGCTTGAGGCTAATCACGTAGCCTGGTGCTCTGCGCGCCCAGAGCTCCAGCGGGTATTGCACTCGCAGAAAGTCTAAAGTTCCCTCGATGCAGTGCGGAAGAGACAGTCGAACGAAACTGGCTTTTGCGATTCGTTAATTTCCACCGCTTGTTATACGGATAATTGGTTTTCCCGCTCTCTTTAATTGGCTTTCCCTTTTTCGTAGATGGTCAAAAACTACTCATCTGCGAAGTTCCAAGGCAGGATATTATATAGGCTAGAAATATCCAAAGATCCGATCTTCAAATTGTCCTCGCTACTATAATAATAAGAAGCCCAATTTGTCCATTTATAACGCAAACTGGCAACTCTGTGTAGATGTTCAGTAGGTTGACGACTTCATCGCGGGGGAGGAGGCGGGCGGTGGTGTTTTTAGTTTTTTGGCCAATCCCCCAAAAGATCATCCTGGCGATATTCCACACTGCCTGGTGATATTTGCAAAATTTTCGAGGGGAAAGAAAATTAGCTTAGACAGGCGATGAAAGAATCATACAATTGGTTCCTTTTGGTTTCAAGGCTAGGTGGTGCAAACTACCACCCATATCAAGGTGACAGAGCTGTTATCAGTGAGACATCTGCTGCCAACGTCCTACCACCCCATGTGCATCGCCTTCCGTCGCCTCAAGAATCTCTTGCCACAAGATGCCGAACCCATTCCTCGGATTGATGGGGTACTTGCTGAGGTGGGAACGAAAGTTTTTTTTTTTTTCAAGCTAGACTTAGCTGAAGGTTATTGGCAAATTCTGTTATCAGACGATTCTAAGGCCAAGACAGCCTTTTCAACAGAATCCAGGCTGTACCAGTTTAGGTTTATGCCTTCCAGAATTAAGACCACATCACCCGTCTTTACTCGATTAATGAGGAAGCTTCTTTCGGACATCCCAAATGTTCAACGTTTCATCGACGATGTGCTCATAGCAACCGGCACATGGGGAGAACATATGGAGACGTTAAAGCAGATTTCTGAGAGAATGCGACAAGCCGGTATTACGGTAAAACCCAAAAAGTGCGAAGTTGGTATGAGGACAATAACATTCCTGGGTCATGAACTGGGTAACAGAGAGATAAAGCCTCGTTTAAGAACGTTGTAAAAGATAAAGGACGCGAAACGGCCGCAGGGTAAGACGGAAGTTAGGGCCTTTCTTGGCTTAACAGGATACTACCGCCAATTCATCCGTAACTACGCGGAGTTAGCCGAGTCGTTAATCGAACTATTGTCGGTTACAAGTTAAGAAGGTAGGAGAAGCTCCTCCCACAAGCGTGGTGCGCCGGTTTCAAATCCCTCCGCAGTCGAAAGAAGAGTTCACTGGAAACGCTCCTTGTTCCGCTTCAATGGCCACAGAGTGGTGCCAACTTGTCTCCGACCCCCACTTTTAGGAAAGCGACCTTTGTATTCATCGGAGAAGGAACCGAGCCCCTGAAAGCAGCCTTTGTATCAATCGGAGGGGGATGCTAATCCCCGAAAGTCGTCTTTGTTTCCATCCGAGGGGGATGACTCTAATCTCCCTCTCGTGGCTTCCACAATGCTAAGGCAAAGTCGAAAGATAAAGCAAATATTTACAGAAAGGCAAGAAACTCCTCCCGCGTTGGCCACGACGTCACGGAAACGATGGGACGCTATTGGATGGAGAGGTGGCGGAGGGATATATGATTCCCTTTGAGGGGCATTTGCCGCTACCTTCTTGACTTGTAACCTACTATAACGAGGAAACGGGAGAAAAACCACGTCGAGTGGTCTTCTGAGAGAGTAAAGGCGTTCATTAAGTGAAAGGACGCCCTGACCGCAGCACCGATTTTTCGAGTACCAGACCTCTCGAAGGAATTTATTTTGGGAACTGACGCCTCTGAGGGCTGCATTGGCGCGGTGCTGTTGCAAGAGCAGGAGAGAGTCTTGCACGGTTTGGGCTATGCTAGTGAATGGCTGTTGCCTGGAGAGTCAAAATTCTCGAACACTACCATCGGATTTTCTCACCAGAACAAGAGGAGAGTTGTAGGAGGAACGAGACCTCTCAATCACTCCGAGTTTCAACATCTCTTGAATCTCCGCCTCGATTACCTCCCTCCGTCGTGTGCGCCGTGCCTATTTGTTTTCTGCATATCTAAAACGTTAGATCTTCCACCTGAAGTTTCTTCACATCTATTTTCCATTATTCGATTTATCCGTTTCACTTTTTTTTTTTTTTTTTACTATCGCGGTGCAGCGGGAGATGTGGTGTCGCGTTAGATGTAAAATACTTTTTAGGGGCGAAGCTCCTTAGGGACTAGCCATGTCCGTATGTAGCTCTGGCGTCCGGTGCTCGTGCTCCTGCTCGTGAGCTCACGTGCTCGTGTAAAGCAAAAAAAGAAGATAGAAAAAGATGAAAAAAAAAGATTAGGGGCGAAGCTTTTTAAGGTGTATCCACACGACGGACCAAATTGCTGTTTTGGTCTGCGGGCCGCGCATCACGTGATCTTACGTCACCGGTTTTCGAGATCCGCCGGTGGTCCGCGGCCCGCGCTTCTGAGAAATGCCAAGCTACTTTTCTCGCCCGGACCTTGGCGGCGGACCGCGGCGTTCTTGGTATAATTGAAGCGCTAAGTCTGGCAACAAGCTGACTTTTGTTGTTTGGATTGGAATCCAAATCCAAAGTCGTTTTTGGCGCCAACTGTTGAAGACGAAGAAGACGAACCTTTTGATGTGCGACGAAAAGAGTTGACTATAGCAGACCAAGATCTTTCCAGCACATCCAGGGCTTCATCCAGCATGCCCTTTTCGGTTCTCTTTACCTCGTCCTCAATAGTCAACGCCAGGGCCACCGCGGCCAAACGTCTCTTTCGTTCAACCTCCATTTTTGCTCCTTACAAATAGCCTCAAAGCAGCTCGCTGCATGCGTTTGGCGGAGCTGTGGGGTCGAGGGTTAGAAAGAACGGCCCGTTCGCTCTGTCGTCTGCTCTTTTGGTCCGCCGTCTGGATGCTCATTGCAGCCGGGCGGCCCGCGAGCCGCGCATCACGTGATCAATCGGTCCGCGGACCGGTCCGTCCTGTGGATACACCTTTAGCGGCTAGCCATGTCCGTATGTAGCTCCGGCGTCCGGTGCACGTGCACCTGAGCTCACGTGCTCACGTGCACGTGCTCACGTGCTCGTGTAAAGCTAAAAATAAAAAAAATATGAAAAACAAGACGAAAAAAAATTTGTTTGCGCAGTCGACAGGACTCGAACCTGTGCGGGGAGACCCCAATGGATTTCTATTCCATCGCCTTAACCGCTCGGCCACGACTGCGGGACGAGTAGGGGGCTCTGAGATGTGGTAGTAACTCGAGAGCTGGGGATGTCATGGATGAAACGTTGCATGTAGCCGCTCAACGTCTATACAGGAGAGGGCGCTGCGGTCAAATGCGCATATAATCGCGTTAAACTTTGCATGCATTCCTGAACGTTTATAGACGAGAGGGCGCTGCGGTCAAATGCTCAAATGCGTATATAACTACGTTCCATACCACATATTCTCTTTCTGACATGGATGAAAACGAACGAAAGGCTCCGCATGCTGCGGCTCAGCGTCTACGCAGACAAGCACCACCAGAGCTTCGCCCCAATTAACATCATTCACCACGTGGAGATGCGGTCAATTTTTTATTTGTTTGCGTGCGTTTGCTTGGTTACTAATACTAAGTGTTGAAAGATACTGCGTTTCGAAGGTTTTTACTATATTAATCTACCTCCCTTTAACAAAGTACTGTGACACTCCATCTGAATGTTCGGTACGCCTGTTTTACCGCATTTCTTACAACATCTCGATTTGGCAAATAATTTAAAGAGTGGGGTTTAAAGTTAGGGTTACCACCCAGATTTGTTTCAAACACTAAAATATATAAGCAAAAGCGATGACCGGATACCCCATTTGCTTTGCGCTTGGCGCCATGTGGCAAGATTGCCTTGCGCTATGCCCAACTCGTGAACAATTGGGAACCAGGTATGGGGAAATAAAAGCTGAATTTATTAGTTGTACCAATGATTAACGGTTAAATAAATAAACCACATAACACAGCTGCTATGTCCAGATGCTCGCTTCTGTCTCACCGGCCGAGATCCCCCGCATGAGAGTGTAGGGTCCCTCATACAGTTCGTTTGTCTGGGAACTTAGGCAAAGTGTTTCCCTCTGGCTTCCAGTCTATGAAATGTTACTCTAATTCGCAAACTTAATTAAACTCGCCTCGGTTGTTACTCCTTTTTTATTAATCATGCTCATTCGTGTTTTTTTTTTCATGCACGGATGGTCACAACAGGAAAATTCATCTCCGCTCTTGGGATCGCCATCGACGCGGACGGTGAGTCGCGGCCGAAGATCAACTTCAAGGGGATCGCCATCGGAAACGGCTTTGTTGATCCTGTCAGCCTGATAGACTACGGAACCGTCCTTTACGGTATTGGCCTCGTGGACAAAAACCAAGCGGCAGTCTTACGACAAAAAACAGCGGCTGCCATCAGCCTAACTAAAGAAGCGAGATACACGGAAGCACTCGATGCCTTTGCTCCTGTCTTTCAAGGAAATCCGAGCATCGCAGAAAAATACACCGGACCTGTCAACTACTACAATTATCTCTTTCCCAAGGAGCTCGCAGATCAAAACTATTACGAGTCTTTTGTTCAGACTACCCGCGTGCGCAAGGCGATCCACGTTGGGAGAGTTCATTTCGACGAGTTTAACTTCACGGTGTTTACGAAGTTTAACGCAAACTTTTTGGCGTCTGCAAAACCTTGGTTCACCGCCTTACTAGAGAAGTACAAAGTGCTTCTGTACACGGGCCAACTAGACGTCATAGTTTCGTATCCTTTGACCAAAAACTTTATTGCCTCTCTGAACTGGTCCGGAGCGAGTGCCTTCGCACACGTGTCCAGGCAGATCTGGACGACTCCGGAAGGAAATGATGTCTACGGCTACGTGAGGCAAGTGGCGAACTTCACCGAAGTAATGGTCCGAAACGCAGGGCACAATGTTCCCTACGATAAACCCGTGGTGGCCTATAACATGATTACCAGGTTTATAGAAGACAAGCCTTTCGCTTGAATGGTTCTGACAAACTGAGTGATTACAGACATCTTTTTCATCTTTGACAACGCCCAATGTGTAATAAAAGTTTTTGTCTGTGTTTGTAGTTCTAGACATGCCTTCACGTGCAATACGGTCCTCTGCTAATCAACGATTTCGATTCTAGAAATGACACCTTACTCGGGTATTCCACTCCTGTGTGTATTCATATTTCTATATCTTAATATTGCCAATAGTTGCTGTAAGAGTGTCTATGTTTTCAATAAACGTCTAATTCACGTTGCTATGGGCTATTTTCCTCGCAGTATCTGTAGGTGTGCACCGCCAGAAAAGTCAGCTAGCGGTGTAAGTTGATTGTCCACGGGCTGCACCGTCTGGAGGACCCACCGAACCGACTCTAACAACGGCAAAGCGCCTGGGGCTCCTAACGCGAACACTAGCATTACTGACAGCTGAAGAGAGGAAGGGCGTGGCGAGCATCTCATTATCGCTCCGCAGGCAATGTGATTGCGGCATTCGACGATAGAAATACCCAAGAGCGAATCACGAAGCAAGGATCGTGAACGTAATAACCCACTCGGAACACTTGTTAAGCTAGCAGTGCAGTGCGTATTCTTTCTCACAGAGTACTTCGGAAAGCTAGTTGCAGCAGTCTAAAATGGGAACCTAGACGCATGACGACGCAGAGGAAATGTTTACACCTGGACTTTTATGCCCCTCTAATAAGACTTTAAAGATGCAACCAATGAAAGAAACACAGTCTGCGTTGTGGTAAGCACCTAAAACCTCATCTTCAGTGTCAAAACGCAAACAGTTTTTGGTTACCTTAACATATTTTTTACCTGGTCATTCATCGAACTTGTTCCGTAATTAGACTGATTGGTCTCTCAAGAGCATTGCAGTAATGCAGACGCATTGATATGCGATAGTGCAGAAGTACTTACATTGCGTTACGAATGCCTCACAAAAAACATAATGAAGCTCTCCGATGTTACAATGTTACGGAGTTTAATTTGCTGGGTGAAGTCATTGAATAGATTAGAAAAGAACGTGAGTCGGGTTTGTGCCGTCTTCACGCGCATTGTCGTCGTCCTTTGTCGGTTCTGGCGCGCGCCTCTAACCGCGCCATTACACTGATTCCCTTCTAAGATTCTAGTGTAGTTTTATTTCATGAATCCGAATATCACGTTCGTTTTCCCTGAATATGTAACTCCACGGGAGAAAACACGAAGCACCTCGGACCAGTCGTGACGTCATAAGAGCATCCTTGGGCCGCCAAGCGTTTGCCGCTCCAGGGCAGCGCGTGCAATTGCAAGCTTGCCATGTAGATTCCCCCCACTGGTTCCAGTTGTGACGTCTTGGTCTGCCATTTATAAAAATAGCTAGAGTGCGAGTGCATAGCTTTGATAGGCGCTGAAGATGCAGGAGAAAGGAGATTCCGAAAATTTCTTTTGTGACGTCACGCTCCGGGAAGGAGGGCCTTCAGCGCCTCTTTTGAAAATGATTTTCTGCAGCCTCCATGCACCCAATAGAAAAAATGACATTGGAGATCCTGGAGGTCAATTGAAAACAATTGAAGCGTGTTTCTTAAATAGAAAACCGCTTCAACTTTTCTTTAATTGTCCTCTCGAGCGTGACATGGTTTTATTTTTTATACAGAAACGTTGTGGCAAACCCGAACTTTCAGCTCGTAATTAAAGTAGTCAAACATATGAAACGCCTCTGAAGATTCCCGTACTGCAACTAACTCGATAAATAAGCCGTGGTGTAACAATTACATATATGCCGTCTTCTTGTGGCTCTCAATACTCCGCAGCCCCACCTTTTGTCATCACCCCAGTCGCGTCGCGTAGCTTAGCGCATCTTGGGTTCATATTACCAGAAACAGCGCGTTACAAACGAGGACAAAAAGAGAGGACGCATGGAAGAGCGAACACAGCGATGACTTACAAGCACTGATTTCTGTGACATTTTGCTGGATCGGGCTTCCCCGCGTCGCGAATGCGGCGCCGGAATTATCGCATCGGCCATCATGGGCGTACGTAAATCTGCCACGTAAATGGTTCCAGAGGCAGGACGGCTTCGTGCTAAAAGATATATCGTCGCTATCTCGCCGTCGTTCGCCGAAGAAGTCTTTGAAAATCTTGTCAAAACGGTCGGAGATGGCTTTGAGAAGATCTGGAATTTTTTATTCGAAAACGCTACTCCACAGGAAAACGGTACAACTCGTAGCACGCATCTCGCGGTCAGGGGGCGGGATGACCCGCCGACGTGCTGCATCAATACACCATCACACGCTCGGATACATATCTAGAATTGAAGTCGCCTGGACGTGTTAATCTTTCGGGAAAATATTGCAGCTGTGTCTTGCCTACATGTCTTTGCTGCATACAAATCAATCGCGGAGTTGTGGAGCGTCCATCTGTTTTGGCAACTTATAATCACTGTTCAATGTTTGCTTTCAGTAAATAAATAAATAACAAAAATGCAGCGGTTTCTCTCTTGCACTATCAACCAGGGCTATGTTCGATATCTGCTCGAATGGATCCGAATTATACGCGTAACAAGTCACCACAAATAAAGTTACGCAGTGGAGCAGCGCTTGAAGAGACGTAGGGTATCGAACGGTACTTACGTGAACACGTTTATTGCCCGCCAGTGCCGCATGTATCAAATACATTCGTCGATGTAAAGTAAAACGCTCCTCCAGAGACGCATACACCATCAAAGTAAACTGAATATGTTCTTAAAAAGCAAAAAAAGAAAAAAAAAGAAAACGAGTTAGAGGTGAATTTTAAAGTTTTTTTATCTCATGAATCAAATAATCACTTTCTTTTCCCCCCACCAAAAAAAAATACAACTAAAAGAGATAAAACAAGAAAACCTGCCGACATGTCGTTACGTCACACGCTGATTTTTCGGTCACGAAGCGCGTGTTGCTCGTGTGGACAGCGCGGGTAATGGCAACGTTGCCAGGTTTTTTTTTATCTTTTCATAAAAATGTTTTAGGGCGCCTTCTGTGTAGAATCCGTGAGGATGTCAAAAAGGGAAAGATAATTCCTTCAACAGACAATGAAGGCCCCAGAAGAGCCTGGATGAACGAGCCACAATCATTCACGGGGCTGGGGGTAGATGCACGTGTCCACGGTGGATCATTCTGTCTTTTTCTTTCTCTTTCGTTTCCTGTCACCAAACATAGTTGTGAGAGGCGCTCTTTTCTGTCCTGTTCTTCTCTCTACTTTGAACGCTAAATAACTCAATATGTTGGACTTCCAAACTAGCTCAAATGTCAACTTTACTGCAGATTAGAACAAATTAGAATAGTGCAACACCCTGTGCGAGCCTCGTCGTCCTCGTCACTGGAATCTTGAACGCCCCTCAACCTGCACAGTTACGATATATTTTCTCCGCGCTTCTTCCGTAATATTACAGTGCACAAAAGTGATCCTAGCGACCTAGGCAATAGTTAGTGGCCCACTGGACGTGCGTGTCAAAAGTGGCAGGGTGACTCGGAGTTTTTCCCCATGATATCTAATTTCTACTCCGCATTCAGAATTTTTATGGGGGTGTGAAGGTAGAGTCTCGCTAGCCTACTTAGGACACATTTCGTCCGGCGTACTTTAACTTTCGAGGGAAACTTTCATTGGAGAAAATTAAAACACCACACCTGAGACCTTCTGCTCGCTCTGCGTTTTTCCTGCCATTGCATTAACCGCGATACATTGATATTGAAGAAAATAGCTCGTGGCTTTTTTCGTCACGTAGTGGTGATGGTGATGGTGAAGAGCCACACACGACCAAACATCCTCATCATTCTCGTCATCGGGCTCGAGTGGGTCTTGGGCGCGCAGGCACGCGTCGAGCTACGTTTTCTGTGCAGACAGCAACATTGCGGTCGCAAATTGCTAAGTGCATGTTTATACAGCCTGAACTTAGTCTGCTTCAACGGGCTACTTGTCTCACAGATGTAGACTAGCAGTTTAGCCAGTGCGGTACAATGGCTAGGCTGGGGTCATTAACGTGCAACTCACAGTAGTAATTCATGAGCGTACGCCGGTATGATGCCCATCCACATGAAAACGGACAGGAGCGGGGATCGAATCCAGGATCCCTGGGTTCTGCAGCATTACAGAGAGCTCGTTATACTAGATTCTCTGTACCACAAGGCGCAACCTTTAACGCGAGAGCGTTAAGGATCTCTTGCTGCAGAAACTCTGGCGTCGATGCCTTGACGTGAAAATTTTGAGTGGTTGATAGGGTCCTGACGTTACAACATGACCTCGCGTTGGGATTTCAAGCAACGCACAGCGCTCAAGAAAAACGTGTGGAATTAAAGTAAGAAAAACCCGACATGAAATGCGAATTAAAGGTCAACGCATGTCTAAATTGATTTCACCCTACAAAGTAATTCATTTGCCTTAAAGAAATATTTGAAGAAGTTTAGGCGGGATTCGAACCGATGACCATTTGGTTGCGAGTTGGGCACGCAGCTGACTACGAGACGCAAGGCTTGCTTACATGGCTTGGGAAAGAGGGAAAGTTTATATATTTATATGTTTTGCTATTGCGTTTAGTTTTTAATAGTGAAGCTTAAGCATTCTCCTAGTTTATTAACAAAAGCCGATAGATTCAAAATTGGAAATTTGGAAAGTAGCGGAAGGTGCGTTGATGCACGAGGTACGTGCAGCTCTTGAGAAGATCATGGCGGCACAGCAGAGCACTGAGCTAGATTTCAGACGCCATGTTCTTCCCAGAAGTTGCGCGGAGCTCGTGTCTCGAGCATTTCCACAACAATAAATGGCCACTTTTCCCAGGATAGAGGGACTTTACATTGGCGTAGGGTGCCTACATGTCTATCTGTCTCAGGGTGAAGACATCCATTGTTGCCGTCAATGTGCCAGCGCGACGCCTGCGCACTGGTGCGTGACGGGGCGTAAATGCGTCAATGCGTTGCACTTCGTTTGAGTGCGTGACTGCCGGCGAGAACCGAAAGCATAAAACGTGGCGACAATCGGAATCTTCGGCCCGATATAGAGCAGGATTCCGCGTCTCGCTGAAGAGTCCGTAATGCTGACGGGCTTTAGCCAAGGCTATGCTGAGCGATGACACCGGTTAGCGCGCACTTCAAAATGCATAAAAAAACGATTTGGCGAAAAAATGGCTGAGATGTCACCACTCCAGCAAAAGCGCGCGTGTGATGAAGGCACTCTACATTGGCGAAATGCGCAGCGCTATCTAGTGGGGCGCCAAAGAACACGCTCCGCCTCACCATTTGGCTTCGGCGCTGGCAAAGGCCAGGGCGCGAAAGCGTAGTTCTGAAGACTCCTTCGATCGCACAAGCACTCGCGCAGTGGAAGTGCTTTCGAAAACCAGGCGCCCGAACCCGTGCTTTTGCCGGCACTCAAATTCAAATTTCGAGCTGAAGTGTACACCCGCCATGTCGGCTGCGGCAAGAAACAAGCGACCGACAGGGCGACGAGCACGTACGTGCGCAAGAAGAGCGTAAAGCAATACTAACCATTAGCTCGCAGGTGTAGGTGAGGATACACGGTGAGCCGTATGCCTCGATTGTTACTGACAACACTATCAAATTGACAAACAGCAGAGGAATCTCGACGCTACACAGATGGCAGCTCACAGAGTGTTGCCAGACGTTCGAACAATTTCGCATATTGTCTATTGATTCTGTCACAGTCGAACTGCGACAAGTACTACCACTTAAGATATAATAAGGACGGCTTGCGAGAAGCCTCGTCTTAGCAAAAAAATATTGCGGTGGCTTAGCTCGGCTATGCCAGGATATACGTAGCGTGAGCTTCTGCGCACAAAATGAGTCGCTATCAAGCGGCTCCGGTGCAGCGTCAGACTTGGCTACTGCGCAACGGAGGCGCACAGCTGGGCACGCGGCGGCGCCAGTGCGTCTGCCGCGGCTATGATGTCACTCCTCTGGAATGCGCAGACCGGCGAGGCGGGCGAGGCGGTCGCGGCTGCGGCGGAGCGCGCGGTGGCGGCTTCGCGTGGCTCTCATAATGAGCCGTGCTCATTATGCGAGCCGTGCTCATTATGCAAAGCGCGCGGCGGTGGCGGAGGAGCCACCTCCGCCGCGCGTGTCTCGCGCGTGGCGCGTGGCCGCGCGGGGCGCGAGGCTTTCATAATGAGCACGGCTCATTAAGAGGGCCACGCGAAACTGCTCAACCTCGGCCAGTGTAGCTAACGCTACAAAAGTTTTAAAGAAGGCCCAAAGCAAGCGTACGAGCTATGTGGCCCTTGATCTGAGCCTCAGACTTAATTAAATGCCCAACCGTTGCATTGCCTTATAAGAAAACGAAAATAGGAACTTTATGTTGCTGCACAGATTTGCCGTTTAAGGTGCTCATGCTAACTAACTCTATGAGAAAAACGCCTTGTCAGTCCTACAATACATTTCGGACGATCGCGCACTTTTTGTGACATTGTCAGTCTCCGAGTTCCTGACTGGACAGAGCGCCTTGTGGTGCATGGACGTGGCGCTCCTGCGGGACGTCAGTGTGGTAACAGAGCTGAGCGGTAGAATATCAGCGACGTGGACTTCACAGCCTCTTGACCTCTCCCAATTGGATGGACTGAAAGTCCAATGGCAGTCGCTGCTGGCATCCGAGGAAAGCGCAAAAGAGTTGCAGTATACGGAAATGCAGGGGGATCGGTGGCCGAGTGGTCTAGCGCACAGCTCCGGAGCACGTGGAGCGAAAGCCGTGCTGCAGAACCCAGGATACTGGGCTCAATTCCGCCCTGCCCGTTTCGATCTGGATGAGCATCGTACCGGCGTGCGGTCGTGTATCACTACTACGTGGTGCACGTTAAAGACCCAGGCTAGCGGTTCCTGTACTGCACTGGCTAAATTGCTCATCTGCAGCTGGGAGACTCGTCGCCCTTGAGAGCGCAGCCACGTTCTAGGCTGTATAAACATACACACAACCCAATATGCATACGGAAATGCTGAACGACGTCGTCAGACGAACTTGCGTTGTAGAGCGGGGTGGGTCAGAGACCTTGGTCTTGCAAGACTACCTTGAAGCACCCTGCGCCAGTTACAGCGTTTGCTCCGGCTGAACTTGAGAACTTTCGATGCGCCGGTTTTGTGGAGTAAGCCTTGTTTGGACCCCCAGGTGCTGAGGTACATCCGCGGATCTGGAGTGGGAGGCAAGGTATCGACGCGGATACTGGGCATAACTTTATGGGACGGCCGGGAATCCGCTTAGGGAAGAAGACATCACGGCCATCTTCAAGGGGTACTTTTCTCGTCTTCTTGGGCTAGGTGGGGACGCGAGTGACCATTCCGCTGCCGTTCAGATGTTCTATGGAAAACTCCTGAGCGTCGCTGATGAAACCTCAAACAACTCCTCCCATGACGAGATCTCCAGTGACCCGCTTGGAGGTCTCGGATGTGTTGAGTGCCATGAAGACCTACAGAAGTTTATATGACTTTTTGGTACGTACGCAAAGATGCCCTAGTAGATCTGGTCAATATGTTTCCAAGTACTGGGCACCTTCCTGTAATATTTAAACTAGGAAGGACAACCTTGGTTTCCAAATATAAGAGTAATTTGCCAGAACCGCAAGCGTGGCGGCTCATCACATTGCTAAACACGAATTAGAAAATATTTGCTTCTCTTTTAAGTAAGCGACTTCGAAATGTCTTCACTCTGGTTGTAAGTCTCTTCCAGACATGCAGTGTTCCTGGAGGCAGCATTTTTTCTTCTTTGTAGTTGACGCGCGATTTGCTCGCGTACACAACATCCCATGAGCTAAACGGAGCCTTTGTCTCCCTCGAAGAAGCGAAAACGTCTGATCAGGTTGAACACATTTATCTGCATGGTGTTTTGACGAATCCCGGACAAAAGCTCACCGGACAAAAGCTCACCGGACAGAAGCTCACCGGACAAAATCTCACCGGACAAAAGCTCACCTATTTTTCACAGACCCGGACAAAAGCTCACCCATTTTTTTCACAGACCCGGACAAAAGCTCACCACTAGAAAATTTCATGCTGGTCTTAACACGAGTGCGGACAACTTAGGTGCATGCGTGCGACACAAAAAAGCAACGATAAATTAAATCTGACAGGCGCATGCGCGTTTGTTGATTTTAATAGAAACAAGTTTATTTATCGATTGGTTAGCAGCGAATGCAGTCCCCTACTAGCTCTAGCAGTCATGGTAGATCTCGATGTACATGCAAGCCCTCGCAAATGTTTTTAAGACGACTCTGCAGGCGCAGAGTGGTTTTTGCATCCGCTTTACTGTGGGCTCACCTCTCCGGGCTTGTGTCAGTGCCGTGGAAACGAGCGCCTGATTTTGCTGTAGGCATTCAATCAGCCTCAAGACGCTTGGATGGACGTGGCCGACGAGCTTCTGGAACCCAGTACTTCACCTTCGCAGGTGTTGTTCATCCGGTCTTTATCTTGAAGAGTGGCGTCGTAGATATTCCACCGTACCGGGGGAAACTCCGGTCGTCGTCGGCGCAGACTCAGGCGAAGGGAAGAATTCGCTCTGGGTGCCGCCGCAGATGGAACAGAAGCATAACGGAAGCGGCCGTTGACATACATGCAATAAAAGTAGTCCAGCAGGTAGCCGATGTCACCGGTAGACTTTTCCCTGGTGGTTAGTTCTTGTGGAACAAGCTGTGGTGGAAGGAACGCGAGCCTATCTAAAATCCCGCACAGTTTTTTTTTTTAAATTGGTCATCTGTCTTATACTTTTTCAAAAGGCCCAACTCCCGTTCTTTCAAAGTATTCTTTAAAAATTCGCAACTCATTGGTGATTGGGGTACAAGTTCTCCTAAAAATGGTTCAATGTCCATCGCGTCCGCACTTTATTTAAACCCGTGTTTCGCCCGGGTAGCAAAAGAAAAAAAATCGAGGTGAGCTTTTGCTCGGGTTTGTCAAAAAACGGGTGAGCTTTTGTCCGGGTCTGTCAAAAAACGAGTGAGCTTTTGTCCGGTGAGCTTCTGTCCGGTGAGCTTTGGTCCGGTGAGCTTTTGTCCGGTTACCGTCTTGACAACCTTTGGTCTTCTCGATCATTTATTCGACTTTTAGAAAACTTTTACAAGCAGATGTTAAGCGAGTTCATTGTTAATGTGCATCTGACTGTGTGATTTTAGTTACCCGTGCTTTTTCTTATCTTTCTGGATCCACTGTTACGGATGATCCACAAAAGCGGAATTGTTCGCGGTTTCCCGCTTCCTTGTCTGGGAATGACAACCGTATTCGCTTATGCGCATGACGTGTCGTTGCTTTTACGCCACCTTGACAGTTTTTTAGAGGTTAAACATATCTTTGTTGGCTACGCAGCACTCTGCGGAGCCCAACTAAATTAAGAGAATTTCCAGGTGCTTTAGTTTGGCAAATTCCCTGATACTTCTCTTGGCGGTATTTCCTTTGTGCGAGTGGTGAGATCACTGGGTGTTCTATTTTCCAAATATAGAGTAGCGCCTCGTACTTGGGAGGAAGTGTTTTAGCACGCAAAGAAAGAAGTTTAACTAGCCCAAGAGTTTCATATTTTTTTCGGCGAAAAAGCGTTCTTAATAAAATTGGTCATTACTGCGAAACTGGTACTCGGGTAAAGTTCCCTTCCACAACAAGCAATGAAACGTAGAATTACGTCCCTCATGTTTGCGTTCTTTTGGGACCAGAAACCGAACTTGTCGCCAAGCCTGCTCTGCGTCTGCCCCGTAATAATGGCGGCTTGAGCTAACCGTGTGTAGAAACGTTTCCAAAGTTTATTTCCTTAAAATGTGTGCTGAACCTACTGGATTATGTGGGGTGTCCAGGTAACGCCCTAGCTTTGTACAGGTTGAGGTATTTACTCCGGGCCCTGGTTCGTCGGGGACTAGAAAATTTCTGTCCTGCGTCAGAGACGCATTTACCGTACTACGCCATGGTTATCATAATGCAACACCGGGAAGCGGAAGCGCTGACTGACGTCAGTTCTCAAGAGGCAGCAGAATCGCGTATGTGTTTAGCCGTTGCGCGGCTGACTTGTCTCCCCGACACCAGGCTCAGAGTTCCCGGGTGTCCTGGGAGAATATGGTAACATTGGACGCACCATTGCAAGCGGCCGACATTGGCTGGAATAATGGGTGGAATGTTCTACCCACCAGAGACAAGTACGCACGTTGGGGAGTCACCGCGACTGACGGCTGACCTCAGCTTGCTTACCCAGAGACAAATCAGCATGTAATCGACACATGCGTAGTCGCGCGCACTTTATGGGCACTGGTGTCACGGATGTTTGGGACCCGCTTCAGCTCCCAAACTTGTGTGCGCAGTCGTTTCGCCAAGCTCGTAGTAATCCTAGCCCACCAGGTTTTGTGGTAGTATAGAAATAGAGCTGCTAATCAACGCCAGAGTTTCGGGCCAATGTTTCCAACGCTGTGAACGCTACAAGAAAAGATGGCCGACCACCTAGAAAATCAACTTTGGACCCTAAGTGAACAAAAGTTCCTCAGGTCTTGGAAGTTTTTTTTTTTTTTTTTGTGAGTAGCAACAAGGTCTGGATGCGCCCCACAACTGTGTTTCGCTAAGTGGGATGCAAAATTACTAGGTGACCTCTAGCGTCGCTGAACTTGTAAATATGTAAATAAAACGTTTTTTATGAACCCCAAGTTTGCTGGGACGTCAAAGACTGAAGCACTGCCTGGTGGTGTTTGCAAATAGAAGGAAATATAGCACTCGTATGTGCGAATCTAAAAACAATAGTGCCATACTCACCATGCTAATCTCGTGAGCCTTTCGTGGATACGCCTTATATTGAGCTGAATTTATTTTTCCATCTGTTGTCAGAAATGAGGTGAAGGCTGTTTATTTTACCTTATTACAAAAAAAAATCTGCTATTCGATTCAGAAACCAGACCTCTTGGTGCAGTTAATTGTAAAGGAAAAGTTGAGACATCCTCATGTCATCTACGACGGAATGGGCCCGGCGAGACCGACAAAAGCATCTTTGCTAAATCTTCGTTCTTTTTCGTACAGGCCCTCCTGTTTCCATTTCTCGAATCGCCTGTCTGTTACGGCACATGTGCTGCGAACAAGCAGGTCACCATTTACCTGCTTAGCGACAAGGACTGTCATGTTCGCCCGGCACAGCACGCGAAATAATGAGGCGAGACGACGATAACGAGAAGAAAAAAAATATATATATATTTAACAGAACTTATAAGCATTCGCCTCACGCTCTTGTCTTGGCAATGCTCTATCCCCCTCATGGCAGCTCTATCTTCCTCTACCCACTTCTTTAGTTCGGCACCAACGAAGCCTAACCTTTCCCCCGCCGCAATTAATCTCTCGGCGTCCATATCGTTTCGCTCGACTGCACAAATCCGCGTGCGTCCCGGCAGACGTGATCAAGATCAAGTTAAGGGCATGCTGGCAGGCTCGCCATATTGTCACGTTCGCCCGGCACATCACGCGAAATAATGAGGCAAGACGACAATAACGAGAAGAAAAAAAAAATATATATGTATTTTACAGAACTTATAAGCAATAAAGAAAAAAAAATTCGGTAATGTTCAAGGTATGGCTCAAAAAGAAAGAAAAAAACAAAAGAACACCAGGACGAGTGTCACGTTCGGTCCCTTCCAAAATCCCGAGTCTCCGTTGTCGAGTCACTCACGACTTTTGATCGGACGCTGCCTCGATGGCTCCTGTCCTAGACGATGTCTGCTCCGTAGCGACGACCGAATCTCGGAGCGTAGCCGGTTACGGCTAGGGTCGGTTTCGGAGCGCAGCCGAAATCGTTCCCCGGGTCTGGCGGAGCTCTTCCAAACACGTCCGCCCTCGCTGTCCCTCGGGTAGTCGTCTTTTTTTTTTCCTTCCCCTTTCTTGTCACGAAAAAAATTGCAGATATCTTTTTCTTTCTCTTCTCCGGTTCTCACATGTGACAAGGACGAACATGTGCTCCCCCCCCCAACTTTACCGGGCAGGCGTAGCTCATTTCTTTCAATATTCAAAGGCTGCGTGACTTCAAGTTTCCAGACAGCTATAAAGCCGCTACTTCACCAATTTGTCTTCAATGGGCACGGCGATACTGACAGAAGCACGTTTGCCATATCTTCGTTCTTTTTCGCACAGAACCTCCCCATATAAATCCGCGCTCGTTCCCAAGGCGTGCAACCATCTGTGCGCGATCTACTCGGTAGTGTCACGTGTCACGCGACGTCACATATGAACGTAGTGTGTTGTCTGAAATACCCGCGCGAGGTCATGTGGCCTCACGTCATACAGGTAACGACATGTGTGACGTCATGACCCTATGGATTTCCTAAATTTAACGGAAAATGTTTCCGCAAAATTGAGCGGAAGGTTTTCCCTCCAAATTTAGCGGAAAATTTTCCCGCCAAATTTAGTGGTAAAACTAAACCTTTGTGACGTCACACGTGATGTCACGCGTGACTAAGTAGGTGCATGCCGGGATTTCCTGATCTCACCGACGCCGACGCCGGATTTACTGAGACACGAGCTTCTAAACTTCATCGCGTTAACAAAACAAATGCGTGTTACAAATAAGCTTTAAAAAAAGCGCCTGTTTTCATTGCAGTGTCCCTCTATATCACTTCGCGGTGGTGGCGTTTTGTTGGCGCAATTCTGATCGGGGGAGTGGTAATCAAGTGCCTGGCGGTCAGGGATTGCCATGCTGTTTTGGAAGAAACATTCAGGAAACTGCTTTTTCGTCAAATTGCCGCTGAATTTCGTGATGAGCATTCCACAGCATCAATATTGACCTCCCTGCAAGACATTGTCGTCGGGGAGGTAATTCCCTTCCCAACGACATCGTAACAGTAAAATAGTCTATTAGATTTTGTTCCGCTATTGCCACTCTTTACAATACGTAAAAATGAGCGGAAAGAGGAAATGATTCCTAACTCTTGTTTATTTGTATGTGTATTGTTGTTTTTGCCCCCCCCCCCACACACACACTTATCTGAAGCCCCTACCGGGCATTATAAGGGTATATTAAATGAAATGAAATGAAATATAAATTGTCCGTTTATTCAAAGGTTTTAGTGGACACTGTGCGGCTGAATGCGGGTTGGTGCGTGCTTTTCCATGCTTCGTAGTTACGGTACGAGCTCCAGTTAGCAAAGTGATGCTCTAGAGTATGATCTACAGAACGCCTGTGATATCTAATGCTGCGACGACGCTTGTATCATATGCCTTTTCTGAGAACGTGCGTGAACGGCACCGCCGTCCGGCGTCCCTACGCGAGGAGTCCACATTGGCCTCCGTTTTGCGGGCGTCACGTGACAGCCCTGGATCTCGCGATCGCGCCTCCCGTCGGATTTCCCGCTCTTTCGTCGTCTGCTCTTCGTTAGATTCTTCCGTTTCGGCTCTCATCTTTCGCATATATCAGCATCGAAACCGCACTCGCTGCCCACATGGTAGGTGTCCATGATGACCTGGTGATCAGCGTGAATGTGATTATCCTAGCCTGCTCGTTGATCTTGGGACGTCGCCGCGCTGTGAAGGGAAGGAGGCGCAGGTTCTGGGTCCGGCCGAGTTAATTCTACCGAAACACCGAAGGACAGGTCAGTGCTTCGCTGCCCCGGCGGCGCTCCAGAGATGAAGGCTACTTTCGAAAGTGTCGCCAAATCAACACGACATCCGTCACAACACAAACGACATGCAACAAGTGCCACGGAGAAACTCACTTGTAATTCCGAATTTCTCTCCTATAATTTCCCTGCGGTTGTTTTTAGCGTCATCATCTAGGTAGTCTGGCTGCGTCTTGTCATATAAAAAGAGAAACAGTCGCAGTTTCAAGGAACCGCCCCGTTGCGTAAGGCATTGGGGGAAATAGGGATAGCAGGCGACACGAAACATGTCCTTCGGAAGGTAAAAGACGCGCGGAGGACCGGTTTGAGCGTTGCCATGGCATCGCAACGTCACTATCTACGCCAACTCCCATTCGCTCCTCTCTTCGGCGGCGAGCGGCGGCGAGCTCTGAACCGCGCAAGGAGCGGGTGGCTCTGCGGCGCCGTAAGTCGCGCCGTTGAAGCCGAAAACTGGTTTTGGTCGGCAGCCGCCAGCGTCGACCGTGGCGCCGCAGGCCTCCGCGACACCAATGGACGTGTTCAGTAGCGGCTCCCTCAGCTCCGAACGGAGTCACTCGAGTCGGAGTGCTCAAAACGCCTACTGTACAAATAAAAAAAAACAAACTGCGGCTTCAAAACTGTTTTTAAGCGATTTCCGCTTCCTCCCTAGGCCAGACTGTCTCCGAATTAACTGGAAGCAGACGATGGCGAGCACGATCGCTTTTATCTGACGCCGGTATTGAAGAAGTCTTGACAAGGTCGTTGAAGAAAAAGCGAGTGACTGTACACATCAGCGCTGCTGTTCGAAGCGATGCAACGCGATCGAGCCCTTCGCTTGGCGGTGCAAAGGCAGCCACTGTTATAAAAACCGACAAAAACGTCGTCAGCACACGCAAAATATGGAGCTCGAGGAATCTACGCCGCCGGTTGCGATACTTTTATGCGGCCATACGTTTGTTCTGCCCTTCGTAACGAGCTTCCTATAAAATGTATCCGTATACACACCGGGAAGTTCGACCGCGCTTGGCGATTAAGGTTTTGTCGGACGAAGCGAGCGTCAGCCAACGTGCACCCCGATTTAGCTACGCAAACAAAACATCAACCGGAATCATGCTCTGCGTGAGTGTCCAACCGGCTACCAAATTCGCGTTCATACCCTGCCTGGCTCTGTTCAGCGCGGACAGGACTATCGTCGATATTCACCGAGTTTCCGTGCAACGGCGATCAAGACACGTCGTCAGATGAACGTTTTCGTTGTTTATTAGGATATTCAAACCCAACAAAATACGGTCCAATGCATTTTCAGAAACAGCCTTACCTGAAAAAGAAATTCGAACGCGTTATTCGTCTTACCTTGAGCACTTTTCATTAACAAAAGCGAGCAAGCCACACACCCGCGACAGAATCTACGCCGCCAACGCACCTTATCCCGCCATTTTTTTTTCTCTTTTTGCGACGGAACTTCGTCAGCGATCTGGAATTACGTCATGCCTCGCTCCTTTCACTGTTCATGCACCGTCTCCGGAGACGGTGCACGAGAGCCTGACTCCAAAAACTGGGAGTAACGTGCACCAGAAGTCGCTTTTTGCCGTCTAGTGGAAGGAGCGCTGATTCCTTGACTCCTGGAGCCGCTACTCAACGCGCCCAATGAGGTCGCGCCTTTAGGCGCCCGTTTCCGGTTTGAGCGGCGTCGGCGTTCTGTCAGCGTAACCGCGCGGTGCATTATGGGAAATGTCCCAAAATCCACCGCGCGGAGAGGAGGAGGAGGGGGACGAGGACGAGGAGGGGAGGAGGAGGGGGAGGAGAGAAGGAGGGAGAGAGAAGAGGATGGAGAGGGGAAGAGAAGGGAAGAGGGGAGGAGGGATGAGAAGGAGAGGAGGGAGCGGGAGGAGGGAGGAGGAGGAGAGGAGGGGAGGAGCTTGAAGAAGGAGGAAGAGGAGGGAGGAGGAGAGGAGGAGTAGCAGGCAGGATAAGGAGGAGAGAGGGGGTATACCCTCCCCTCAGTACCCTTTCCTCCTCCTCCTCAAAAGGTGCGCTCTAATTCGGCGTTACGGGGTGTTTGAGCGTTTCATTTTTTCATGGTAGTATTGGCGACGTGACCGATCGAAAGCGTCGCAGTGGTCGGCCTTCCACGATTGGCCGTATGCTGACTTCGACGTCAGCAAAGGATTTCTCATGGACGGAAATAAGGCTATTGTAAGAACTTCGATTTTGGCGGTGTTGTCAGTGTTGGTTTAAAAGCGCATTGATTTCCAGCTTCCACCATGCTAATTACGAACACCATCGAACTTGTTCTTCAGAAGGTAATGACGTCACGAGAGGGAGCCGTAGTAAGGCGCCACCCAAACATCTCGCCGCTAATAGCTGAAAAACAAACAGCACAAATTAACGAGTGTTTTTAGTAGATTTATTAAGGGTAAAAGTCTATACTTGGAAAGAGTCTACGCCGTAACGAGTGCAATTGAAGTGTTGCGCGGCTTCCGAGTGTAATCGTAGTGAGTAAGGGACTGATGGAACCAGTCCAAATCACTCGGGAGGTGATACCGCATCGTTGTGGTTATGAGCATCACCGGCCGAGCCCGCTCCAGTGGATTACCCTGCGTTGAAACAGCACATCATGCACCCTGCTTGAGTGGCGTGTACAGTAACTCAGGTTTCGTCAAAGACACACAATTTTGAGTGTTCAAGCTGAGTGTTTATTTGCCGAACCTCGCTCTATCACGCGCGAGACCACAATTAACAGAGCTGTTGCGGACAGGAATAATTACTTATGAAAACCCTTTTAGGTAAATTCAAATAACACGCTTTAGAAAAAAAAAAAACTTTTTAGGAAACACTAAAAAAGATCGGTGATATCTTAATTTTTTACTTTTTTTCAAACACTTTAGGTTCATCAAGAAAGCTATAACGGTTATAGCCGCTGCAAATATATTTTTACGCTCTCAAAATTCAGACACGTTTTAAAGTAGCGCCGAGGTAGCTATATACAGTAAGAAACACGCTGCGACTATAACGCTTTCCTTAAAATTTGGTCACGAAATAACGTTTTGAAACCTCTGGTTCTAGAAGAGGTTTCTCAATACTAAGGTCGATGCACACAATCTGCCGCTTCTACACAGGTAGCAAATTTTAAAGTGTTCACTCGCGAAAGGAAATCTCGATAGGTTTGGCGCAATTTAACCCTAGCAGATATTTACAAGAAACCCCGGTTTTCGACGTCAGTCTGTCGCAGGCTGTGAACTACAAAATATCAAGAGGTTTCGCTCTCAGAAGAAAAAAATCATGCACTTGCGCTGAGCTGAAAAGTTTTGTTATCCATTCCGCTTGTATATAAAAAAGCGATATGGTCAACTATTGCTAAACTTATATTCAAGGACAGCCTTACGGGACAATGCAGCCAAAGTATGGCAAGCCCCACACAAAATGTTAGTGCCGGTCGAAATCATTCCTGCGAACTCTTCACTTTTTAATTCCCACAGCAAGTTACTCGCGAGTACGGCCTAACATAAGCACTGTCAATTAATCATATTGTTTTGGTGCAATAGATCCGATACCCGCAAATCAATTGGACATGTTTTGATAAATCCTTCTTTCTAACGGAAAAGCCTGACCTTTCCGCCAACTCATATTAACTAGGCAGGACTCTATGACCAAGCTGTGGTGTTTTCTTTTTGCACAACGGACGAGATGGAGGCAGGACTCAATGACCAAGCAGTGGTGTTTTCCTTTTGCAACACGGACGAGATGGCATGAATAAAACGATTCCGAGCATCGAAAATTAACGCTTTATTGAGAGCCTACCCATATTATGACATCATTGTCCACACCTACGCCCAAATCGGTCATCAGAAGACTTTTTCAACATCCCATGAGGCACAGGCTCTTTAGGTGCCGTGCAGAGATGCAGCGATCGGTGATCTACTTTTCTAATTCATCGATCACTCGCAGCCAATCCTTGCCTCGTTGACTTCTAGGTGCACCAGTAGCCCATGCGTGCGTTCTCGTTCTTCCACAGAGTACATCACGTAGCAGTGACATTGCGACAGCTGTTGCTCCCGCAGATATTTAGTGTTCCTAAGGCTGCAGCCATCTGTTGTTCAGCTTTATAACTAGCCTTCCACTCTTTGCGTGAATATCCATAAAACACCGAAAAATAGTCCGAATTGGAGTGGCCTATGAATAAAATGGACACGACAAACATGCTTTACGAATTCTTTAGCTATAACTTTATTTCCTGTTGGTGAAGAGCACAGCCATGTCTACTCTCCAGAAGGCTGCATCCTTTTTTTGTCAGAACCATGGCCCTTACCCCGTTTCCTTCTCTCATCGGGAGGGGAGGTTTTTATGTATCGGGATCACAAGCCTCTCTCCTGTCAGTCGGGGAATCCGACGAGCCATACATTCTTATCTTCAATATAACTCCGATAAATCACTATTTGTATTTGTTCGACATCCAATATTGACACCAGAGAACACTGAACCTGGCAGTATGAATTTAAAAAAAAACGAAAAGCACCCTCAGATTCGGGAAGAAATTGTCGCCGAAAACATGAAACCTTTTTATAATACATCCGTTGAGTACCCTTGTTCTTGTCATTCGCCTTTATGAAGACGAGCCTATGATTTAAGGATCCGTGCTGAGCTTACCACCCGCACTTGCCTGTGGGAGTAGCCTGAACAGATGCGTAGTTCACGGCTCAGGTAATGTGCAGAATGCCAAGCTGAAACCATTCACTTTTCTTATCTGTCTGCCATCAACCTTTACATAGCTGCATCAGTATTCCCCAAACGTGAGCTCCGCCACGCACAGGGTACGACATGTGTCAGTTACACCGCTGCCGCCGTTGCTTCTTCAGGCACTGTGGGGCAGTTCAGATGGCAGCCATCGCCTTTGCACCTTTATAATATATCCGTTAATGGCCCTTGTTTTTATCCGGCGTTATCGAGACGAGCCTATGGTCCTAGTGTCCGTGTTGAACGTACCACCCGCAGTTGCCTTTGGGAGTAGCCTGTACAGTCTTGTAGTTGACAGCTCAGGTACTGTGCGGAATGTCATGCTGCAACTATACACTTTTCTTATCTGTTCGCCATCAACCTTTACCTAGGTGCACCGGTGACACACGAATGTGAGCTCGGTCATGCACAGGCAACGTCAAGTGGCAGTGCCAACGCTACGGCCATTGGTTCTTCGGGTACCTTAGGGCTCGTTAAGTTGTAGCCAACGGCTGCGCACCTTTATATTATATCCGTTGATGACCCTTGTTCTTCTCATCCGCCTTTATTTAGACGGGCCAATGGCCTTGGGGTACGTGTTGAGCCTACCACCCGCACTTGCCAGTGTCTGTAGACTGTACAGATTCGTAGTGGACACCTAAGGTTATATGCAGGAATGCCAAGCTGCAACGGTTCTGTTTATCTGTTTGCCATGAATCTTTACGTATGTACACCAGTGGGCTCCGAATGTGAATTCGTCCTCGCATCGGCTACGGGAAGTGGCAGCGATTCCGCTACAGATGTTGCTTCTTCGGGTACCTTAGGGCACGCCAGGTTGTAGCCAACGGCTATGCATTTTTAGCATCTATTCGTTGAGGACCCTTGTTTTCATCCACCTTTCTCTAGAGGATCCTGTGGCCCTGGAGTCCGTGTTGAGCCCACCACACCCATGTGCAAGTGGGAGTAGCCTGTACAGTTTCGGAGCGGACAGCTCAGGCAATGCGTGGAATGACAAGCTGCAACAATTCACTTTTCTTATCTGTGCTCCATCAAACTTTACCTAGGTGCGCCAGTCGCCCGCGAATGTGAGTAAACATGGTATACCATGCTTACTGAGCGTGAAGCACCTTGTATCGCATTCTCTGGAGAGTTCAGATAAAACATGGAAGTAAGATATGTCTACACAGGACAGAACCAAGGGCGAAGGGGAACATTCCTTACTAAAAAGGACTGCAAGGACGCCATACATTGTGCAAAGTCCTAAGCTCGTTTACTTGGCAGTTTGCACATAATGATTTGTTGGCCATGTTCGGGTCCGTTAAATGCCTCTGTCTCGTCCTTGTGTATCTTCCATCAAGTGCATCATATCTAATGGTACACTTGGTCGATTAGTCCCACACTCGATCTGAGAATCATGTTCCAAGAAAATACTTGCCCGTCGTCTACCGAGTAAGCACCCGCCAACCGTCGAAAATTGCTGCAAAATAATATTTTAATGCTACGTTCGACAGCGGAAAATCAGGAAGGGTGCATGACAGAATGGTATAGGGCACACGCGAAAGCCCAAATTTTTAAAACAGCTGTTTTTGCGTCGAGCAACGAATCTCCCGTCTGGATTTACCACTTTTAACCGACATACTTAGGGAAGCGACTGAGACGAATGAGCACCTCGGTTAAATTTCCGACTTAAAGGTTTGGAGAAGCGGATGCTTGATATGTCATTTGTTATTTTTCAAGCATTTCATGAAGAGGGCAGGCAGTTGCTGGGACATGAGTGAACGGTCAGTATTTTACGTAAAGGGCTTTCCAGGAAGCGAGAAAAACGAGTGCACCTTGGTTACTAACTTTTCTGAACAAAATGTAAGGGCGCAAACGAGCTGGTGTACATTGCACATGGTTGAAAAAACCCCGAGACTGCGGGTAAACGACACAACACTAAAAAGTCTCTAACACAGCTGAAATTTTTATTTTCCGAAACCTGGTTATATAGGCACTTCGGTACAAAAGAAAAAAAAATGGGAGAGGGTTCAGAACCCCAAAGAATGCCACTTTCCACCAACGTAACCTCTGACTAAACAACAATGAAACCGGACTCTGTGTCATGCACTTCTCTTATCTTTGACCCTTCGCTTCCCGACCGCCAAACACACTGATAACCCCATGCCCAGTAACACACATACAAAAAGAAAAAGAAAAGACCGATCCATTATTCCCTCTACCCGAAAACCTACAGACATAAACCTTGAAGGTCAGAACTTTTCACAGCCTGAGAAAACGCCGAAGTTCGTTGTCTAACCCAAACGACGGCTTATTAACTGCGTTCCCGTGACCTAATATTGTTAGCGACTCTTTTATCAACCGCTTATGGTCATCTTTTTCCCGCAACTCTACTGAAGTTAAATGCCACAACGGTACACAGTTCCTACATTCGATCAGATGTTTTGACACTTCGGAGTACGGGTCTTTTTCTTTATACAACGTTTGTGCTCCATCAACCGCTCATTTATACACCGTTTAGTTTGTCCTATATAACAAAGGCCACAATCAAAAGGTATCTTGTAAATGACACCCGACGAACATTCCACATCCCTTTTTCTGTGTTTTATCGCGCAACCTGAAACAGTCGAGGCAAATGGGGTCAAACGTCTCAATCTATAATCTGTAGAAAAGGCAGTGCTAACATTAAACCTGCTGGCTAATGCTTTGATGTTGTGAGAAATTTTATGAAAATATGGAAGGACTACTCGCTTTGAATGTCTAGGATTTTTTTTAATTGACTTCTTTGGAAATATCATATACACCAACTGCCTTAAAATATGTTCCTGAGGATATCCAGCAACATTTTAGTGTTGTGTCGTTTACCCACAGTCTCGGGGTTTTTTCAACAATGTTAACTTTTCTATTTACTTGTTTTTTTATGAAGTATGCGTGCCATGCGGCATTGCTAAAAAAAACATTGAATTATTTTCCTACGCTGAGCATAGAGTTTGGCGTTTCCTCTTTTTGTTCCTGTCAAGTTTGACTCGTAGCGTCGGCTGCGTCTAGGCTTAAATGGGGGGGGGGGGGGGCTTGAATAGGTTCTTGACGCAAACTATTTAGAGGAGAATTCCAGAGTATTTGTATCCCGTGAACCTGAACATCACGTTCGTTTTCTCAGAAGATGTAACTAAACGCAAAATATCACAACATTCCTCTGACCAGTCGTTACGTTACACCCAGATCTCTCGGCCGCCAAGGGCGTGTTGCTCGTGCGGACAACCCTTGCAATCGCAAGCGTGCACTGTTGCCAGTCGTGACGTCTTCATCTGACCTTTGTTTTTAAATAGCGAGAGTGTGCGTGCATAGGTTTGATAGGTACCGAAGCCGCAAGAGCGGCTTCGGTACCTATCAAACCTAGCGGAATCGCCGCAAGAGCGGCGATTCCGATAGGTCTGGATATGATGTCACGCTCAGGGAAGGGGGGGGGGGGGGCTTTAGTTGGAGTTTAAAAATTATTTTGCGCGGCCTCCGTGGACCAAATTAAGGAATAATCTCGATGTTCGTGATCCAGGAGTCTAATTCAAGACGACTTAAATGTCTTTTCTCCCTAAAACCCGGAACCAACTATGTTTTTTTTTTTAGGGATTTTTAGGAATGAGATGCAAGTTCTGCTGCTTCTTGCGCACCTTGCGCGTTTGTTTACCCCTAGAACACACCCAGGTGCGTTCCTTTCCCCCGACCTCAACCGAAGATGGCGCGAGCTTTGCTACATCGTCTTCAAGCGTTATCTACACGTTCGCTCTGCCAAAGACGCATTTTAGAACTCTTGCTTGGTGTATAGATCTCTCCATAAATCGCCTTCTGCGAGCTGCCATCTTTAGCTTTTGGGCTCTGGAACGCTCTCTCAGCATGCCCGATAGCCCTGTTGTGTGGTATATCAGACGCTGGGAATGCGCCCACAGCTCAGTGATTCAGCATTTTTATTTGCCATGAAGAAGGCGCCTGAAGGTCTACGCATAGTGCACGTTCGTCTGCTTATTGAACAGGGGCTGCAGTGACGTCGAAACGTCGAGCTCTTATTGGGCTCTGATTGAAAGGACAGTGGGTATACCTCGAGGCACCGTGTGCAAAAAGCAGATGACCTGATCTCGTCATAGCTTCTATTGCGATCTGACAACATAGTCATTCCTCGTTCTTCCATCTTGGCTCTTCAGCACTCGCGCGTCGATGGTAGCACCACATAAATAATTTCAAGATAGCACTCTTCAAGATATGTCGTTACGTCTACGTAAAAGATAGCCGCACCATAACGGCCTATCGCCGAAACACTCCTTTTGTTTCTGTAATATCGGGAAAACTTGTTTCAGCCACAATACGCAGAACGAATAGAAGAAGTTGTTCAGTGAAGGGCCACCAGGCTATGTGATTGGCGGTAGTTCAGAGCTTGTTCGCCTGTACCTATCACAACTCCATTATTTTTTATCGGAACTTGGCGGTGTTTTGTTCTCTCGCAGAAACCGCAGGCGTATGCGACGTTCACCACCAAAAGCGTCACTGCGGTCGTCTTTTGACGATTGGCCCATTGCTCACTATGATAAATAGTTTCTTTATAAATTTAAATAAGATGAATTTTAGACTACAAACTTACTTCGTTTCACTTTAGGTCCAGACGCAGCTGACGCTACGAGTTGATGGGTGCAACCGGACGGCGTCAAATGTGAGCCATCATGGTGTTCTTTATGTTCCTGTGCGTGTTCTATCATCGCTGAACCAATCATAATTAATAAAAGGCCTAGGTACTTGCTCTTTTGACGCTGCCTGATTGGCTATATTACCTCGTAGCGTTGACTAAGCCTTGATTTAGCCTGAAACCAAGTATAGGCGGTGTTGTTTTAAGAATGCGATGACTTTAAGGTTAAACCGTGCCTTTCACGCACAGCATAAAAATATTGCTGGCGATCGATAGTACTGCTCGTGACGTCGCTAGAACGAGTCATAACAAGGAGGCACCGAAACACCACGTCGAGAATACAGGAGGCTATTGCCAATGTCGGACGAACAGCACCAGTCGTTCTAAGAATGGGGCTGCTCTCGCCAGCCCCACTGACTGCACGTGCTAGCCGCATGCACTCACGGGCAGGAACATGTCCCGCACGGTGCTCGGGATGTAGGCGGGCCCGGTGAAGATCTCCTGAGTCTTGGCGCACTGCACGATGCCCTGGATGAGGATTACGTCGCGCACGGCGTCGTCCAGTGCAAAGTCGATGGCGTAGTACAGGTTGGGCATGATGCCGTTTTCCAGGAATCGCTTCAGCTTGTCGTGCGTCCACTCCTGCAAAGTCGAGCCGGGTGTGAAAATGCAAGTGAAATGTACCATAAAAAGCTGCCTTTCTCTTTTGCAAAAAATAGGGGAGCTCTACATGCGTAGCATGTAGGGTTAATCTACGACGTCATTGTGTCTCTTGACGCAGGGCTGGGCAATATTGTGATGAGAATGTATCCCGATTGTATACTAGAGATGCCTTTGGGTATCTAGATGTTTTTTTAAAATACACCTACAAATGCATTTGTATCCGAGTGATCGAATTCACGACGTATTGCTTGTATCACGATACTCTTTCAGACTTAGGTATTTCCTTACATTTGCTACGAAAAACTAACTGTCCTTTTTTACGATAAATTGAATATCACGATTTAGGTGCGACCTTTAAATTAAAAATTTAAAGGTCGCAGCCATAGAGTTATTACAATAAACGCTAGAGGCTCAGCTGGCGCTAGTGTCTATGGGACTTCCGGTTGCAAATTGAAGCAGACAGCATGCAGTCTACTTTTCCAGCCTCCCTGTGTATTCCTATGGGAAAACGCGCGTGAATTTTGTCTCTTCGCCGGAAAATAACATGAATAACTTTTGTAATTTCGGTTGTACCGGATAGTATGTACCTTTATTGGTATTGTGAAAGTGTAATTGCTTTAGTTACAGCATTTTTCTTTACCACCGAACGATGTTAAACTTTGCTCTATTTCAGGCCCAAACCCCTGTTTCAAGGAAGGTATGTGAAAACGAGCGACGATTCTAAGCAAACTAACGTTCGAAAGGAATGTAGAGTGTGTTCAAGGTTTGCTAGCGTTTCGGTGGTGCTTATATATTGCTAATATGCCCGTCCTGTCATTGGATGAAAATGACTCCGCCGTGCATCTTTACGATCGGTTAAAGAAAAAACATCCGAACGCAAAAAAATAAAGCACGTGAGCTACGAAAGGTGTGTCTTTTTATTATTTCCTATGTCGGGCCGTTTTTATCGGGCGCCTTCTCTCTGGCTCTACCTATTTGCAAAGGTTTGGAGCGTGCGGGTGATGAACCCAGAACAAGCATCTTCGCACATATTCATGAGCAGAAGGAATAAAGCCGTGCTTATTTATTGCAAATCTGACTATATTACGTGACTTTCAATTTATTTTGATCGTCTGCAAGCACAAGGAGTTACTTATCCAGTGTTACTGCGTAGTTCTTGCCGTCTCTCTCGGTTTTCCACATGTCCTTCGTTCGTTTGGCACGTATATCCCCCATGTTGGAAAGCGTCGACGCCGTGTTCGCGCTAACAGTGTCCGACAGTGCACAAAAATACACGTATGAAGCCGTTTTAGCACCGTTTTTAATGCGATGAATTTGAAAGAAAAACGCCGTAACTGACCATTTATTTCGTCTGCGTGACTGAGAAATGTTCCAATGTGCCTAGTACGTACAAGTTATTCGTGATATTTGCTCTTATAATCGAGCGCAGAGAGAAAATGCACTCGCTTTTTCCCATAGGAATACATTACCGGAAGTCAAATTTAGACTGCTTGCTGTCTGCTTCAAAATGCAACAGCACACTAGCGCCAGCTGAGCCTCTAGCGTTTATTGTAATAACTCTATGGTGCAGCTACGCAACCACCTCTTTCTTGGGGGGGGAGAGGTTGAAATCCTTGCTGCAGCTGGTATAACGTAAATAGTAACCGAAGCTCAGAGAGATTAAAAGCAAAGCACAAGACAACAAGTGACTGCGGTTGGAGGAGAGGTCACTTTACAAGCTCCTCCCGCAAGGTCTTTCAGTTTTTTTCCTTCAACGGAGTGAACGCTGGGAAAGACGGGAGTAGAGAGGACTCCATCAGTAATGGATATCAACGACTTTAGGAAGGGCTTTTTGAATCTTATGTTACAACTGGCCCATTCATACAGACTACTGTGAGTGCAGATAGACCCGAGTTCGTTGTCGCATCTCGCCGCCCTGGGTGACGCAGAGGCACTGAAGACGACAGTAAGAGGCACACCCTGCCGGCAAAACGCGGTTCATTTCGGTCACACTCCTTCTGTCAAGCATTTCATTTCATTTCATTTATTGGTATCCTCAGGGCCCGAAGGCATTACAGACGGCGTGGGATTATTACGTAAAAATTAATAGAACACTCAAATCACTAATAAAGTTCTAGTAGTATGGATACAGCATTTTTAAAATCAACAGGATTAACAATTGTGGCGATGGATCTGGAAAGGTGATTCCAGTCAGCAGACGTATGAGGTATGAATGATCTGTAGTAGGTATTAGTGTGGCACTGCGAAATTTCGACTTTATGTATCTGATCATTGCGTGATGATATGTAGGATGGCTCCAGTAAGAATTCAGTCTTAAGGATTCGGTTGTGAAAAATATTTTCTGAAATAAACTTAATCGATAAAACTTTCGGCGTAAAGAAAGAGTTGGTAAGGATAGGCATTTTTTCATAGAGGTTACGCTTGATGTACGATGGTAATTAGAAAGAATGGCAAGCAGTCGTCTGCTTCCAGTAGTTTCTACCTTGCTCACTAGCGGCGATACTGCTTTTTTCGACGTTTGGATGGTGTGCGCATATATATGAAGAGTAAGCGAGGTGGATGAATCGAGAAAAAAAGAAAACCACACGCACTATCCATAGAAATAACAAAGGTGCAGGCGAGCTAAACTACTTTCAACGTTCTGAACAGCCGAGACTATGAACAAAAAGTTAACAACGCACACATAGGCCTCTCGGCCGCATTCTTAAACGCTACTCGAATCCAACTGCACCTTCACTCAGTCGAGTTGGGAAAAAAGAAAACCCTCAGTCAGCAGGAATAATGGTTTCCATACGCTTCTCGGTGATTACTCGGCGGAGGAGTGGACCTTGCAAATTCGAAGCGATCCTAACTGCGTAGTGTCGTGCAAAGCATCCTGGGAATCCCTTGGCCAGAGTTTTTGTTTCGATTTGCCAAAATCACTGGACAACGTCACGTCAGTACCAAATACAGTGCTTTCATTTTGAACTATGTTATTCTTATTAGATTTAAAATAGTGCAGGTGTTGCCTACCAATTCGATTAAAATGCTGGGGCGAGATGTTTTGCTTTCTTGGGCTCCCGACCTGCCACAGTTCGCGTACAGGCAAGGAAGATTGCTATGGCATGTGGTAGATAAAGTATACTGGGCTGGTCGTTCAGTTCCATTGGTTCCTCAATTTTCTAGGCTCCTTAAATTTTCATTGAGCCGGGAGGGTCATGCTACAATCTGGAGTGGTCGCCAGGCCACCAGAAATGTATGTGACGCTGCCGGCCGTAAGACTATTCCTCGCTAATCCGAGTGAGATCTGGATCGTCAATTAAAATATAATCGGATGTATTCTAGCTCGACACTTGCTTGCCTGGTATCGCTTCTGGTTGACGAGTACGGCAAGCCCGATGCGGATGGCCACGCTGAACCACATTCGGTACACAAGATTTGGGGGCTCCGGGTGCCGCTCCACCAGAGACGTCAGCTCGTCCATCGGGATGCTGCACATCTAGAGCAAGTTGTTGGCGCTTAGAAGGACATTTAATATTCGAAAACATTTCTAAATGCTTAGATAGCTCATGTGTGTCACAAAAAGCAGATTCCATGAAAGAAATTAAAAAAAAAGAATAGCGATTTTTTAAATTCGCGTGACTCATTTCGATTTAGCGGCGATTCCGAAACAGGCTTTTTTTTCGGGGTCCAGTTCAAGCTACAAGCATTCTCTGGAATTACTGCTAAAGGGGTCGTGGAACAATATTCGATGATTACTTTTTACACGTTAAACAAGCCTAGTTGCACCGGTATACTCACACGCAACATCATTGACGAAAAACGTACTTATCGCCGTGTAATCTCAAGGATACAAGTGTTTTTGTTTTAGTCTATCTATCGCAAAACTTGTTGACGACGTTGTGGGGATCGCATTGTTAGCGTAGTCAACAATGCGATCCCCAGGATTTCGTCATCAAGCTGTGCGATCTCTACGGTAAAAATATTTTAATGCGGCCCATACAGTGGGCACGAGCACTGCGTGAACATTTGATTTGGGCTCGTGACAATTACATTTTCTATATCCTGGGAAACTAGCGTCAAGCTCCCCGTATGGTTACTATCTTGGTTCATGAAATCAGCAGTTTCGCCTTACACTTTCAAAAAGAAGGGTATATTCCTACACCCCTTGTCTCATATACGATACCCCAATGTTTCAGTTCGACGTACAGCGTACTGACGTCGAACAGACGGCCTCAAGTTTTAGGAGGTGCTTGAGAAGGGTGAGATATACTACGCCTTTATTACCCACAGAACTTTCACCATCCGCCTATCATACGGCGAGTCGTCAAATTTCCTACCAAACTGTGGCGTGCCCCAAGGCTCAGTACTTGCACCACTCCTATTTAACATTGCATTCCTTCCCCTGGCCTGGGCTCTCGCTGATATACAACACCTTCGTTTTTTAATTTACGCTGATGATGTCACAATGTGGTCAGTTCATCCATCCCTAGAGGTGCAACGATATGCCTTACAGGCCGGGCTGAATAAACTGGACTGCCATGCAAAGACCTTCGGCCTAACGGTGTCTCCCGAGAAATCGCAATTTCTTCATGTGTGCAACAACGCTGCCCGGAAGAAACTGCCATTGACTCCCATGCCCCTCAGAATAGGGTCGACACAGCTTCCGATGGTTACAAAGATCAAGATCTTGAAACTCCTCATCCACCAGTCCGGCTCAGCCAAGCAGTGGGTTCAAGCGGCACGCAAGACGGCGGCGTCTACAACACACCTCATCCGACGCATTTCGAAACGATGTGGCGGAGCGGGGACAGAGGTAGCCCAACGTCTGGTTAAATGCGTCCTTCAACCTCGATTTATATACCAAGCTCAGTTTCAACGTCTCACTGCATCTCAATGGAATACTATAGAAATCATCAATAGGGACGCAATTCGCGGCATGACTGGTCTCCCTCGGCATACCCCTACCTGGCACTTGTACGAGTATGCGCAACTAAACACTATTGAACAACTTGTCAATCAACGAGGAGAAGCTCGCAATCTGAAACATACCATCCCTCCTTTGCACGAGGAACCTCCTCGCTGCTCTCCGTACGTTGGGGCTCCACCGCCACCATGGTACTACACTACAATTACTACCAACAAGCCTGCTACCATCCGCACGCATCCGCCCGGCTCCGCGCCACCAGGAGTAGAGCAGGTCGCGGCCCCGAGCTCGGATGAGTTGGCGATAGATGTCTACACCGACGGAGCAATGTGCCGACATGGCATCGCTACCGCAGTGCATTGTCCATCTCCGCCTTGCATTGACACATCGGCGTTTTACGGCACACAGTTGGACGATCCGCTTATCGCGGAGTTATACGCAATTCGAGACGCCATACAAGCATTACCGCAGATGCCCGATGTCACTCGAGTACGCGTTCACACGGATTGTGCCTCTGCCATCCGACATCTCAAGTCAACGCGATCTTTGCTGCATATCTGCCATGAGATTCATGCTCTAAATCGTACATCTGCTAAAGAAGTCCGGATTCTCTGGACCCCTGGGCACCAGCACGGTACTCACCAGGACAAAGCCCACCAAGTCGCTCGAGCCCTGATTGCACATCCCCCCTGATCCCGCCCCCATTCCGGATGAGCCCGAGGCCTCACTCGTCGTGGGCAAGGCCCGCATAAGGGTCGCTGCGGGTGCACTCATTCCCGCGTGCCCACATCCCCTCCCGGCGGGCCTGCCCCGGCGGGAGGAGGTCCTCCTCGCAAGGATCCGGACGGATTCCGCAGTCACCCCAGCAGTCTTGGCCTCCTGGGCCGGGGCCCCGATGATGCCAGCTCGGCTTGCCCCTACTGCTCTGCCAGGCCGTCCACAGTTGGCCTCTGACACATTCTCTGGAATTGCCCAAATCTTCAGCACCGCCTCCTTCCCCTGACTCAGGCACGAGGCCTCAACCTTGCCTCCCCTGAGGAGTACTACAAATGGACCAGAGTGAACGCGCATGCCGGAGCCCTTTTGGGTTTTATACGGGATGCTCAAATAGCGCACCTAATCTAAACAATCAAGCTATGCTTGTTGCACGAATAAAAAAAAAACTAATTAAACAGCTAAGGTACGTATCAAATACTACAGAAATAAGACACTGAGGTTTTGCAGCAATGCCAAGAAAACCCCGATTACTTTTTTTAGCCAATGTCACGTGCTTCAGCTATTTTAAATAAGTTGTACCACTCGGCCATTATGCCGCCTGTGAAAGTTGGGAACGTCGGTTCGGAGTCGGCGCGCTGTAGGTCAAACTGAAGTTTTGGGGTGTCGTATATCGAACAATGGGTGTAAGAATATATCCTTTTTTTCTGAGACTGTAAACCGATTATTACTTGGTTAGCCTCTCCAAAGTTACAGGACAGGTTGCTTTATGTTGACATTTCTTGATACCCAGGTTTTGTAATATACACATTGGCAGAACAAACGCAGATCTTCGCACTTCCACCACATGCGGCGTCGGAGCTTGGCGCGTTGAAAAGCAGTTTTCCTGTCCTGAAATACGCGAGAACAACACTACGATTGTAAGGGATCTCTGTAGATAAGCATGACTAATCAGTTGATTGCATACGCACTGCTAGAGATGCTTATAGAGGTATTTAGTGGATGCCATATTTGAAGCCGATGTTTAGAGGGCATGCTCCAAACGAGCTCATATTGTCACGAGTAACAAATGATGAGGCAGAGAATAACTTAAGAAACTAAATGTTTAATGGGGCGAACTTGTGCCGACAACAAAAATGAAACAGAAGATAACAACAGAGCTTCGCGGGCGTTGATGTCGGCGAAACAGCAGGATCAAGCGCTTGGGCGAGACTGACTTTGGCTCGCCACGCGAAGCCCCTTATGTACACGCGTGGGCTACTGGAATAATCGGCGTGGAAGGTTCGACACGTAGAGTATTCGGACTTAGAATAAACAACATTGTTCTTGAATTCACCAGAACATTAAACTGAAAGTGTAAATAAAAGACGTGTAACTCCCAGGAATCGAACCCTTGCTCTTCGCGTGGAAGGCAAGCACGAGAATCGTTAGTCCACAGCCGCGCTGCCTACTTTGCCAGCTGTGCGCACGGCATTACTCTCCCATTAAAAAGTGCATTGCCTCGATGCAACATAAAAGAAAACAAAGCAAATAAAAAGAACGGCAAACTAAAGAGTCATTGTCCACAGTCCTATCGAGCGCTGTACGGTTTCAGGCGCACGACGTGGACGACTTCAGGTCGTGGTGGGCGGTGTGATGATGTTCTTGTTGTGTCGGGAATCACCTCGTAGTTCAGATCTCCAAGTGAATGAAGTACTTTGTAGGGTTCGAAGTACCGCTTCAGAAGTTTCTCGCTTAGACCGCGTCGTCGTATCGGGGTCCAAACCCACACACGGTGTCCGGGCTTGAAGCGGACGTCGATCCGCCGTAGGTTGTACCGCTTAGCGTCGGTACGTTGTTGATCTTGAATTCGGAGTCGGGCGAGCTGGCGAACTCCTCGGCTCGGGCAACCACCTGGGCGTCGGGGATTTCATCGTCAGCTGGTTCGTGGGGTAGCATCACGTCGAGCATGGTCGTTACTTTTCTGCCATGCACCAGCTGAAATGGTGTTACTCCTGTGGTCTCTTGTAGCGCCGTGTTCTGAGCAAACGTGACGTAGGGTAACACCTCGTCCCAAGTCTTGTGCTCTACGTTGACATACATGAAGATCATGTCGGCGATAGTTTTGTTTAGCCGTTCTGTTAGTCCATTTGTCTGCGGATGGTACGCACTGGTTCGACGATGCCCGGTGCCACTGAGACGAAGGATCTCTTGTGTCAACTGGGCCATGAACGAAGATTCACGGTCTGTGATGAGGACTTCAGGGCCGCCGTGCCGGAAGACAATGGACTCGATGAAAAACTTGGTGACTTCAACAGCCGTACCTGATGGAAGGGCTTTGTCTCGGCGTAACGCGTGAGATAATCGGTGGCGACGATTATCCAGCGGTTTCCCGACGTTGACGGCGGGAAAGGGCCAAGCAAATCCATTCCGATCTGCTGGAACGGCGTGGACGGGCGAGAAGTCAGAATGCAGAAGTCCTGACGGCTTCGTCGGCGGTTTCTTGCGTCGCTGACGCTCGTGCATGATCGAGTGTAGAGGTGAACGGTCTTCGGTAGCCTCGGCGAGTACTACTTTTCTCAAATCCTGGCGAGCGTCCTGCTGCAGCCAAGGTGTCCAGCTGTTGGGTCGTCATGGCATCCTTAGAAGATTTCTTCTCGAAGGCTGGAAGGAATAACCAACAGTCATGCTGTGCTGTTGTTGACGAAGTTCTCTTTGTAAAGCACCCCTTGCCGCATGGAGAAGGTAGGCCGGATTCGTAAGAAAGCACGGGGAACCGTACTCGCTTGTCCCTCTAGGCGCTCAAGGAGCGCTCCTAGTTCAGGGTCATCTCGCTGGAGACGCTGAGCATCGTTGCGATGGGGAGCGGGATTCACGGCGGAGAGACGATGCTGAGGTGGGCGAGCGTCGGAGGCGCTCCTCGATGTCGCGGGGGCGTTCGCCGTACATCGGGAGTGGGTCGTTCGGGCGGAACCCACGCAGTCCCATTTGCCGGTAGGGACAACGGCGGTAGGTATGGTCGGCCTCTCCGCAGTGGTAGCACAACCGGCATCGATTGGCCGTTCTCCACACGTCGGTCTTCCTCGACGAATGTCGCTCCGGGCGGACGTCCTGGACTTGTCCTTCTTGGCGTCGAGAATACTTAGGTATCGGAGGGTCTCGTCAGAGTGGTGCCGTGGCCTGGCGGTTAGCTTGGGGCGGTCATCGGGCCATAGCGGCGTAGCTCAAAGCCGGTTCCCTCAGCGTCGTCGGGTCCATGGGAACTTCAGGTTGGAAGGCTTGGTGAACCTCCTCTCGGGCGATCTCGGCGAGCTATAGTGAGAATATACGATCCGAAGCTGAGAGCATCTTGCGTAGCTCCTCCCGGACGACTTCACGAATAATGTCGCGAATGCCGGGGATGCTAGGGCTGATGTCGTAGCCCCTTGCAGCAGAAGCAGCGACGCCCGAGCGCCGATGGTAGTGGCTTGCCCTTGCAAAGTGCGCGCTCCATGTTCGTCGCCTGGGTGACGAATTCTTGAACGGTGGTTGGTTGGTTGCGTACGAGTCCACCGAAGATGTCGTCCTTCACGCCACGCAACAGAATACGCAGCTTCTTTTCCTCGGTGGCCTGAGGGTCGGCGCAGGAGCTAGGGCGCAGGACGTCTTGCACAAAACTTCTGACGCTCGCACTGGGGCCCTGGGTCCTCGATTGCAGAAGATCTTCGGCCCTCTCTCTTCGGTGTTGACTGGCGAAGGTACACGTCATCTCATTCTTTCAACAGTTCCACGAAGTGAGGGAGGCCTCGTGGTTTTCGAAGCAGTGCCTTGTAGTACCTTCAAGCGAGAAATATAGGTTCTGCAGGCGCTTCTCGTCACTCCACCTGTTGTGGCGGGCCACGCGATCGTACTGGTGGATCTAGTCTTCGACGTCCTCAAAGGTCTCGCCGAGAAAGGGAGCAGGTGTCCGCGGAGTGACGGGCGGGACGACAACAGGCGGTGTGGTCATTGTCGATATCTTCTTTCTCCGGTTGTCGGGCAAGAGACCCAACTCGGGGGACTGACCTCTGGTGCGACGGCTTCTTCGGGCTTTGGCGTCTCTGTCGAAGGGTAGCCTTCCGGGGCTGAGCACGTCGCTGGGCCGAGATGTCTTCGGAGGGGTACGCTCAACGGGCATAGAATGCAGTACCCCGCACCTCCACCAAGATGTCACGAATGACAAATGTTGAGGCAGCGAATAACTGAAGAAACTAAACGTTTAATGAGGCGAACTTGTGCCCAAAACAAGAAGAAAACAGAAGATAACAATAGAACGTCGCGGGCGTCGATGTCGGCAAAACAGCAGAATCGAGCGCTTTGGCGAGACCGACTTTGGCAAGCCATGCGAAGCCCCTTATGTACGCGCGTGGGCTTCTGGAATAATCGGCGTGGAAGGTTCGACGCGTAGAACATTTGAACCTAGAATAAACAACATTGTTCTCGAATTCACCAGAACAATAAACTGAAAGAATAAATAAAAGACGAGTAAGTCCCAGGAATCGAACCCTGGCTCTTCGCGTGGAAGGCAAGCATGAGAACCGTTAGTCCACGGACGCGCTGCCTACTTGGCCAGCTGTGCGAGCGGAAATATTAATACACTGCTAAGACCTGCAATGCTGACTGTGAAAGTGCAAGTTGCAAAGGAAACGTGGAAGCTTGCCGTCAGCAAGCGCTCAGCAGTAGCGCACACAGCAGTGACCTCCAATAAATACTGCCTACGCTCGGGAGATATGCGTTTTAGTACGATAATACTCCATGTCGACCTTGGCGCGACTAATGTCACTGGATCCAGGGCCGTATATAAAGAGAGCTTGGCCATTTATTTGGAAGTATACGAGACAATTCATGAGGTGCCATTCGCCGAAAGCGGCGGCGTTGTTCGAGGGCGTCTTCACAAATTGGAATGTGGCCAACCAGAAACCGGGAGTAATATCACGTGAACCATATTTTCAACCATGAAAAGTTACTACATTTAACTTTTACGCTCTTACTAGAACTGTTTCTCGCTGCCACCGCTAAGGGAGACTTTTCGGCTGCTGGTTGGCCAAGAGATTATGCCATGCCCTCTATCTGTGTCTGGTACCCGCCCTGGCTCTACCCGCTCCTCCCATCGACGAAACACTCTCCAGATACCGCTCTGATCGGATCCTGGGAGAGTAGGGCCAAGCTCTCTGTATTGTCGCTAATTTGGTTCATGGTATGATCACTTTCTTCTTGACATTTCTATTCTTGTTGAGCCGATATATTCTTGAATATCGCGATTTTATCCTTACACAGGCTAAACAAGAGCACGTCTGCGCACCGCCACCATATTCGTCGCAGTTGCTTGGTCGCATTTAAAAATAACTGTTCGTTCTTTAAACACGCAGGAACAACAACACCATTGTAAAGGATCTGTGGATATAAGCATGATAGCTATATGGATTGCATGCACAGCGCCAAAGTCGCTCATATTGGCTAAGAGCTTTCAGTACGATGATCCATCATAGCGATCATGGTCTGATTGATTCAGAAAAGAAACTCTTTCATAGGTTCGAAGATTTGAATGGACCGAAATAGCGATTGCCATAGCAGCTAAGACCGATCAGCCGATAGCCTTCCTTGGTTTGGTCGTCTGTATGTTGGTATCGGCTTTTGTACGGCTAGCACGGTTGCGCAATTGTTTCCTGGTTTCTTTTTCGACAAACATTGCCTTGACATGAACTCTGGTAGGGGCTCCTATCCAATCGCTGCGATAACGGGAATAGCCGAACCTTAAAGTGGCGATGAACCAGCTTTCGCAATTTCAGTAAATATCTCTAAAAATTATTTCTTGGCATTAACGACGAGTAAGCTACGCGTTTTTTTCATTTCTGCGGGCAATGGCATTCCCAAACAAAAATTGAGAAAAACGAGCAGTGTTTATCTTCTCAGCTCGCAGCCATAACAAGTGACCACGTGATTTGAAAACGATTAAATTCCGCCATTAATTAGCATAGCCAAGCGCTTGGGTCAGCAAAGGCCAGGGCACACGCCGAGTTCTTCAAACACGCTGAGTTTGTAGGTTCGGCTATTCTCGTCGTTGCATCAATTTAGCACAAGCCATTGGCCGAATGCTTCTCCAGGCGTTAATTTTACGGGTTTAAATCGAATCGAACTCCATGAATCGTCTATTGTATATGCCGCATTTAAATATTTTTACAGCGATGATCGCAAAGATTGATGAAGAAATTCAGGGCTCGCATTATCGGCGTTGTGCCAAAATTTGCAATCAAGCCTTTTTTTAAGGAGAGACTGAAAAAAAAACGCCCGTTCTTATCCTTCGAATGCCACCGCGACATAGGCGATTCTTGGTCAGTGGCCTTGTGTTCAGTATTCTTGGGTCTTACTAATGCCAGTATGCTTGTGTAAAGGGAAAAAAAAACATTCCTACCCAATGTCGTTGCTCGATCTCTTTAGCAATGCAGAACGATTTTGCTGCTCCTCAATTTTTCTGCATATAATCCTATATAACAGAAGTCGCCACCTCTGAGGTTCCGGTACGTGCACCTGCCGCTGCGGCATGTCCTCGGCAGACGGAGATCGACCACCTGCGCAACCACAGACTGCACCAGAGACCAACCCAACTCCGTCTCCACCGGCGCCTGGTTTACCCCCGCCAACTCCACCACCTAAAGGCGAGTGTACGAATGTCACCACATCCTCATCCTCAGCTTCGGAAATCAACATGGACATAGGATATTTGACCCCTGGGCAACGCCTTCATGACATCAGCGACTCAGACAGCATGGGCACGACTGACGATGAGGGCTTTATTCTGCAGCTGTCCAAGAAAGCCAAGAAACGTCGTCATGGGGCCCAATCAACGTCATCGAGCAGCAGTACCATCATTTCCATCGAGAACAAGTCTCCAGCACTTACCGTTATTTATATGCCCATAGACCAAACAAAGATAATAACAAAGCTGAACGAACTGAAACTCACCGAGCTGCTCGAATCACACGCGCCAGCGTCAGTAATTCAAATCCGTCCGAACTACCGACTCAACTTATTATCTGTTGACACTCGAAACATGGCTGCATCCTCCTCGCTTCTGAAGGTGTCGTCACTACTGGGAATTCCGGTTAGAGCATTCGAGCCCAGGTCACCCGCTCAAGCAACAGGAGTTATCAAGGGAATAGACGCAACTATCAAGATCGACTCAAAAGACACCATAGCTCAGCTTAGATCGAGTGACAACACACCGGTGATATCTGCACGTCGGCTCGGTACGTCCGCATCTGTCGCAATAACATTCGCATCTCCAAGACTTCCAGACTACATTTTCCTAGGGCTTGTCCGGCACAAAGTGGAACTTTTTGTGGAAAAGCCGATACAGTGCCACAGATGTTCTCGCTTCGGACATATTGCATCTACATGCCAACATGCACCAACATGTTCACGATGCTCTGGGCCACACCAGCGAACACAATGCAACGCCGATGAGACACCTACACGATGTTGTAACTGTGGCAAAAACCACGAGGCCTCATCTCACCAGTGCGTCATATGGAAAGATGAGCTTGAAATACGTCGCATACGTCAAGTCAACAATCTCGACTACAGAACAGCTCGCAGCTCGGTCACAAATGCCACCAACTTTCCGGCCCTAGAACAATCTGTCCCACAAGAGAATCTGACAGCCTCTCGCTCCACTACTGCTGGAACTTCAAGCACTACACAAAAGGCGAACTCCACCCAAATCATGGACAGCGAAACATCTCAACGAGAACACCAACGGGAAGAGGCACTTCCCCAAAACCAGACTTCTGTCAAAACACCGGCCCAGAGCAAAACCCCGGAACAACATTTCTCACAAAGACAAGAACGCACGGGACCATCCTACAGCCAGATACTGACAACAAAGAGGTGCAATGAACAACATCCTCTCCGTGTCGACCAACCATCTGACCGTTCGCAACCAAGCCCTGGAGTCTGGTCTGCAATCATCCTTGCGGCAGAGAAGCACATACGTGATTTCCTTGCCCAGTTTTCGTCTCCAGTTGCTCGACTTGCGCAACAGGCATTTGAATTTCTTTTTCCTCTTTTAGTTGCTCTTTTCAAATAATTCATGGCACAAAACCGATCCACCCCTTCAACATGGGAGGTGGGAGAGCCGGCCCGTTCACAACCCTCATCTACACTTTCACCGTCCTCTTCTCCTTCACAATACACAGCTCCCGTCATGCGCGTTCCAACTTTCCATACATCATACGCCCAAACGATCCAGCGCCCCGATGCATCCCGCACAGCAGGGTTCTCACCGGAACTCACAGGTATACTACGTCTTAAACACGCCTTCGAGCTGCTAATGAATGAGGTCGCGATCATTCGTACCATACCAACCGAGATGCACTACATAAAACACGAATTCGCACGCACCGACGTAGTAGTTCAACAATTAGTCGCCAATATGCAAATGATGACTCGCGCGCAAGCACCCACACTTATTAACATCGAGGAACCTTTATCTCCTACGTTATCTCAACATGGCATCCTCCAATAGTTCGCTAACAATTTGGCAATGGAACTGCCGGGGTCTTCGCAGAAAGAAAGGGCTTCTCCAACAATTTATCCATAAACAGACAAACAAACCTGACATCATCCTGGTTCAAGAAGCCAACAGTCCCATTACATTACCTGGATACGATCACTTTATGCAAGGCAGTATCACCAAAAAAGATAAACAAACCCCACAAGGAACCCACATACCAATTACCACCATCACGTACGTATCTAAGCATATCCCAGCTATTCAAATCGACACCGCCTCTATAAACAACTCAAATCAGGAGCAGGTTATAGTGCAATGTCGCCTCAACAATCGAGATGTTATCATCGCCAACGTGTACTGGTCTCCGGGACTCGATTGGCCATCTGTGAGGTGGATAGACGCGTATACACAGCAACATAAGCACATGGACATCATTATAGCTGGTGATTTTAATGCGCATAACACATCCTGGGGCTATACGCGCACCACCAAAACCGGGATGCGTCTCGAACGCAAAACTCAGGACAACAGATACACGCTCCTTAACGATACAACGGACCCCACGCGACAGGGCAACAGCGTTGAGCGAGATACTAACCCAGACCTCAGCTGGCACCGCGGTGTTGGAAACGTCACGTGGGCGAATCTTCACGAAAACCTAGGCAGTGATCATCACATCATCGAAATCACGCTAGCTGATCCTCACATCAAGCCCCGTCCCGCTCACTCAGGCCCCAAAACACAACTCACTGACTGGCACCGGTTTCGATTAGACCTAGAAGAGGTACATGGGCCGACGGATCTACAGTCCTGGGTCAACGCCATACGTGAAACGAAATCGAAGCACACTAAAAATATCACACGCACCCCTGAACACCCGCAAATAGACTCTCATCTGCTTAACCTTTGGAACAAGCGACACAGACTAGTCCAAAAATGGAAGAAACGAAAAGGAAACCGTGGCCTTCGCAAGGCCATCCAACAAATCACGTTAGAGGCTGAAGAATACGCGCTACAACTCTGTACTGAAAACTGGCTTGAAACGTGTGACCAGCTAAATGGTCAACTCCACACTCCTAGGGTGTGGAAAATCTTACGCACGCTTCTAGGACAGGGCTACATACGACACACAATGGACAAAATTATGATGCACTCTGGCAAGACGCGAGAACAGACAGCAGAAGAAATTTACCAAACGTTCTATCCCATTGGCCCGAGTACAGAGCAACTTCCTAGCTATCCACCCGAATCACTCGACCAAATGGACACAGGCATCAACAGCAACTTTACGGTAGGTGAGCTACACGCGGCCCTATCTTCACTCAAACGAAACACGGCTCCAGGCAAAGACGGCATTACATACACTACCCTCCGTAACCTCCCACTTCCACAATTAGAACAGCTTCTTGAATACATCAACACCGCATGGGAATCCGGCACCCTTCCACAAGAATGGAAAGCGGCAGTGATAATCCCAATCCCCAAACCCGGCAAGCCCCCCAACTCTATTACCAACCTTCGTCCGATATCCCTCACATCATGTGTAGGCAAATTAATGGAACGCATGGCCCTCAACCGTCTCAATTGGCACATAGAAAGTAGTGACGCTCTCCCCTACACAATGACAGGCTTCCGATCACACGTCAGCACTCAGGACACCATGCTCCGAATCTCGGAGGACGTGTACCAAAATCTTAGCCTAGTCCAAACCCGAACAATCGCGGGAGTAGACATACACAAAGCGTTCGATAACGTACCACATTCAGCCATCCTTACCAACCTTCTCACACTACAACCGGGCGCTCGGCTCTACAACTATATAAAAGCTTTCTTAACTGGTCGTTCTATACAAATCCAAATCAATGGAGAGCTTTCGACACCCCGAGCACTAACTACCGGCGTCCCTCAAGGTTCCATTCTTTCCCCCACTCTCTTTAATATTGCCCTACTTCACCTACCTGCCCAGCTCAGTTCTATATCACACCTGCAACACAACATTTATGCAGATGACATTACAATCTGGTGTTGTAAAGGATCCCTTGGACAACAGGAACACACGATCCAGTCAGGTCTGGATGTCATTCAGAACCACCTGAGCACTATCGGCCTCAAATGCTCTCCCACCAAATCCGAATTCATTGTAGTTACCAATCAAACAGGCCGTAAAGCAGAAGAGCAACGCGACAGCATTAAGCTCCACATTGACCACACCCCTATCCCTCGCCGCTCTCACATCCGAATACTGGGATTCCTCCTACAGGACAATGGCAAGGCCCACGTATGGATGGACACAATACTCCGGCAACTCAATCAGATTTACCACATGCTAAGTAGAGTAACGCGCAGACAAAGAGGACTCAAGGAACAGGAGCTTCGCAGGATTATCGAGGCCCTTGTCTACTCCCGTGTACTGTACCAGCTTCCATATCAATCCATCACCAACACTCAGCTATCCAAATTAGAAGCAGCGCTCCGAAGATACACCAGACTAGCCCTAGGAGTACCACGATTTGCCGCAAATTTTCTAGTGGCCTCGACTGGACTTTTTAACACACTTGAAGAACGTACCACTATTTGCCGCCAGGCACATATTGCAAGGCTTCAAACATCCCCCCAAGGCCGCAAGCTCCTCGAGCATCAAGGTTACGACACCACCACCTTGCCTCCTTTTCCACCACCCCCACCCCCACCGTGGGAGTCCCTACCCCGAGTCACAGTCATGCCCATACCTCAACATATGCATCCGGACAAACATGCTGCCCGACGCACACAACTAGTCGAACGAATAAACCGCGAGATACCAAGAACGGATACCACATATTACTACACAGATGCCAGTCACAATCCCAGCAGAAGCATAACGGCTGTAGTAGGGCCTGGCTATGAGCATATTAATGAACACAGCAATGTCCCCACCCCATCCGCCGCGGAAACCCTAGCGGTTCTTGAAGCCATCACTCGACCTCACCATCCTACTCACCACATTTACATTCGAACAGATAGCCAGGAAACATGCCGCAGTTTTCGTGACGGTGCGCTACCCGGACATATCCACAGCCTTTTGCAACGTCACCTTGACACGAATCCCTCCCTCCATGTTACCCTGCAATGGATCCCCGGACATCAAGGCGTAGAGGAACACAACCGAGCTCATGAGCTCACCCGCGTTACAAATTTTCCGGGTCCTCCGTGCCTCTGGCCGTCCGACTATGATCCCAAGGAACACAGAAAACTCTTGCACAAGGAGCGTACATCACTTCTAAGAGAACTACGTGCTAACACCGCCACAATTATCGCTCCACCCCAATCCCTCTCACGGGAGGACAGCGCCATTCTCCGCAGACTTCAAACCAATTCGATCGTGACTCCCTCTTTCGCCACTATATCCAGGGCCTGTCCGGACGCCCGAAATGCCCCAACTGCGGCGAATACCCCTCTCTAGAGCACTGCCTGTGGCAATGCTCCTACGTTCAACCTACCCTCCTATCCTCTCTTTCCTCCCTATCCCCCAGTCTCCAACCTCACTCATGGACGGACTGGCTTAGTCCACCAACCGATGCCCATATTCTCCTGCCGGCACTCATTCAGCACGTGAAAAACGTGTTGGGTGAGGACTGGTAGGTGACTAAACACAACTGAGCGCCGGACCTTGGCGTATAAATAAAGAAAGTTTTTTTCTCTCTCCAGGCGTTAATTTTACGGGTTTAAATCGAATCGAACTCCATGAATCGTCTATTGTATATGCCGCATTTAAATATTTTTACAGCGATGATCGCAAAGATTGATGAAGAAATTCAGGGCTCGCATTATCGGCGTTGTGCCAAAATTTGCAATCAAGCCTTTTTTTAAGGAGAGACTGAAAAAAAACGCCCGTTCTTATCCTTCGAATGCCACCGCGACATAGGCGATTCTTGGTCAGTGGCCTTGTGTTCAGTATTCTTGGGTCTTACTAATGCCAGCTAGTATGCTTGTGTAAAGGGAAAAAAAACATTCCTACCCAATGTCGTTGCTCGATCTCTTTAGCAATGTGTGGAACGCGGCGCGTGCCCTCTTTTTTACCAACCCCGGCATGTGGATATAATAAAAAAATGCGCCGCATATAATCGGCGTCCCATCACGTGGCATGTTGTTCTGGCTGAGATTTGACGGAGTGAACCTGCTTGTTTTACTCGACTTGTTTCTATGTCTGTGATGTGGGGAGAAAAAAAATCAATAAAAACTAACGCATGTCTTATAAGTAGGGTGCGGAGTTTTTGGTTTAAACCGATAAAAAAACGATAAAAGTACGCCGAATCCAGTTTCGGAAATTCGGTTTAACCGAAAAAGGTCAGTTTGTAATTTCGGCGTGTTCGGTTTAAACCGATAAAAATACGTCTAATCCATTTTCTAAAATTCGGTTTTAACCGAAAAAGGTCAGTTTTTTTAGGGCCGCGACGAGATGGGTGGGGGAGGGGGGAGGAGAGGAGAGAAAGGGCTTTGCAAGGTCCGACATTGTGTGACGTCTTCGTGATTGCCCTCTTCCAAGCTTCAACATGCAACAAAAGAGGTCTTGGATTGGCCTTCGCGGGACATCTGTGTCCTTTCTGTGATCGGGCTTAGTGTGTCAAGTTCCCGGTCCTCAAAAAAGTTCGGATGTGGGCTAGAATAAGGTTTTTCTTTTCATGCACTTCAGACGACATCGAAGAAAACCGTTAATATCTTTCTTAACACCAACTCTCAAACTCTCATGTGGTTAAGAACATAAATACAATGGATTTTTTTTTTCTGCCATTCCGCTGGTTGTACGGTCATCACCTCAGACGGTCACGTCGTCACAATGGGAAGGAAAAAGAAGCGTGCTGAAGATTATGCCCGCGAATTTCGCGATTTCGAGGTGTGTCCTGACGGAAGTTGTAGCGAAGACGACGTATGTATATGTGCCGTTATTCTTTGAGTAATCACAAATACCAACAGCTACAAGGATCATTTGATCCGGTGTCCGGTTGTGTTTCTTTCATATTCACCAAAAAAAAACCGGTAAACCTTTTTGGGAATAAATATACACAAAAAAACACGAAAATTGAATTTTAAATTAAACACCGAAAAAAGTACGCCGAATTTTGAAAAAATGAAAACCGAAAACGTCGAACCCTACTTATAAGGTATGAATATCAGCGAATTAATATAAGCAGTATTCACTCAAAGCACAATTGTTGGTCCACCCTTTTAAATCAAAATATGCCTTCTAACGTACACTCTCAACAAAAGGATAGTCGTAGGGTACGACCTTTGGGGTAGTAAGAAGCCGTCACAGATATCGCTACCCCCACTTAGTTATACTAACGACCCCATGGGTAGTTACACGGCACGCAATCAACAGGTGCTCACGGCGAGCACCCCCAAAAGAAACATGGCGGCTGGCAAGCGACAGTGGAGCAATACGAGTAAGGCCTCAGCGAGCTGGACTGCTTTTTGCTAAAATACGATTCTCAAGTGCGTACGCCCGTTCGCTGCCTTCCGTGCGTGCTAAATCACTCCAAAACGCGCCTCGAAGCACCGGCACCGCACCTATTACGGGTAGGGGCGACGGTGTGTGAGGGGGGGGGGGGGGCATTCGAGGGGGTTTGTCTGCGACTGCTTTCGCGCGACCGGCTGCATTTACTTCGCGGCCAGAAAACATTCAAAGAAGGAATCGTATAGCGACAAATGGAATGATGTCTTTATTGAACAAAGCATCTGCTTGCTGTGCTTGCCGCAAGTGATCCGGCGTTTTCGGCTGACAACGGCGAGGCGAAGCATCACCGATTCAAGCGGCGTAGGTTCCGATCGTTCAACGCTCCTGCTCACCGGTTAGCATTCGTTATCCACTTTCAAGTCTCTGGTAATCCTCACCGCGTCTGTGCACGCACTTGGCGCTATTCACCGCACGGAACACCCATTCAACTGGCTATGGGACTGATCCCACTGGGACGAGAGGCTGAGAACCGAACCCTCCGTAGCAGGGGGGAAGGTGCCGCCGCTTCCCATGCAACCTCCTCAGAATTTACGGCTCTCCATGCTGGCCGCCATGAGAAAACTCGGTACCAGTGTTGCTGCATCTCTAGGTCATCTTTAGGCTAAACCTGACGGAGAAAATCTGGCCACGGAGCAACGCCGATGTACGCTGGAAGCTAGAGCCGGTTTGCTTTCGTTGTTTTTGTATGGTCGGAGCAAGTCTGGCAACAACGCACGTTGTTTTGCTTCGACGGGAAGCCAGCAACAACGCACGTTGTTTCGCTTCGCCGGGAAGCCAGAAGCTCCGCTGTTTGCGAACACATGTAGCGAGGATGTGACCGGAGAAGTGCCCCTGTGATGTTCCCGGAAGACGGAAAGTGTCATTCGTAATCGTCGTGTGTGCTTTGGAAGCGAAGGGAGTCGCCGGATCCACGAGTGCGCGACCATAAGCCAAGGTTCAGGACAGCGCTGCGTTGACTGCGGCGATCTCGTTCTGTTTGGTGCAACACGGCGATGCGACAAAGAGCTGAAACGTTCGTGGTGTGTGTGCGGTGCTTGGAGGTAGAAAGCCACATTAACCCGGAGCGCAAATTGGTTGTTGTGGCATTGAGTTTAACGGATTCAGTTCCGTCGTCGTCAGCTGATCCAGTCCAGCTGGGGCGAGCGTCTTTAAAAGTAAATCTTCCTTCGTTCCGTTTCAAAACGTCGAAGATTCCCGACGCATACCGTGAGTAAAAAGGTGCGGGCGTTTTCAACAATATTACGTCGTTTTATTTGAACAATGGACTCCGCATTGTTGTACTAAATCTGCCGTTTTTATGCTTCGCGATGTTGGACTACGTTTCCGCAGCGACGTGTTTGCACAGTGACGCACACCGCTCGAGTAGATGATTCGGTCCTGCAAACGACCGGTTATACAGAATTTCAGGGAAACTTAAGTCACCACCGATATTTAAATTTCCTGTAAATCTCGTGAGTTTGTTGCGCTCATCATGCGGTGTGAATAAATTTGGGCAAGATTTCCTACCTGCCCACAGACGCACGAACTGAGACCATTTTTTACGTAGTGAACATATCTTTTTGTTTTTGGAAGAGGCGTTGGTGCGTTTAATATGGTACAATCACTTGAGTGTTCAGAAATTGGGGAGAGCGAGCAAGCTTTCCCAACTTTGTCTCTCTTCTCCCTGGCATTGCCCCTAGTTTCAAGTTTCAGTACACATACCTACTATACTCCGTTTCGCCTTATGTTGTACCGCAGCGAAGGCTAGAAGCGCGAGCTCATAGCATTGGCAGCTGCCCTTAATGCGCGAGAGCTTGTGCTGCCGAGATGTGCCTTAGAGCAAGGGGCTCGCGCTTGTAGCCTTTCCTGCGGTACATCATAAGGTAAACAGAGTATAGCAGGTACAAACTGTTCTAAAGCAGGTAAAAGTCTGGGAAGTCAGGACGGTGCGGACTCCGTGTTTCGCGCTTTTCGCAAGGTGAGTGGCGAAGTGCTTTTGCGAGGTGTGCGGAATACGCAGACGATTTTGTTATACCCGTCGTTTGCGCGTCCCTCCTGTATTTCATTTATTTCGGCTCGGGAGAGACGAGGGTGCACGCAGGTAGGCCGAACGGCTCATACCAGGTGGCCTGCAACTCAGTGGCGGTGCGGACAACGGGGTTTCGCGCTGGGCGCAAGGTGAGTGGCGGAGTGCGTTTAGCGAGGTGGGCGGAATACGCAGGCGAGTCATGAGGCGGGGCGTTTGCGGGGGCGTCGCGGCGGGTTATTTGATTTCGGCGGCAGGAGGGACGGGGGATGTCGCGGCAGGCTACCGCCCCGGGTGCCGCTGACTCTCGTGACGCCACTGCTGCAACACCCAAACTAATAGAAAAATAATTAAAAAAGGGTGGGGGGGGGATAAGATGATCTACAAAGGCGCAATCACAAGCGAAGATTTGCGATAACAATGCGTTTGCTCCGGTGGGCCGTGTGGTTGTATTTTACCCTGCTCTCTGCAACACAGTGTCATGACGAAGAGCTGGAACGTTCACGGTTTGTGCTGGGCTCACGGTCACCGAAACCGAAACCAGATCAGCGAGATAACTGCCTTGTGTACTCCGAAATGACGGAAGCAATAAGTTGTCGAAAGCCCGTTTTTAGGGTTTCGAACCTAGTAAACAAGATTAATATAATTAAACTTAGTTGTTTGTATGCAGGCGGACATATGTAACACAACAATACATTCGCTTTCCCAAACGAAAAGAAAGTAACGCTCAGTCCGCCGTATACGGCAGCAACTTCTTCAAAGCAAAACCTATGCTGGCAACGTAAGCCGTTTTCTAATGGCCGCCACCGCGGTGAGCCGCGTTCCCTTTCCCTCTTCCCCCCCCTGCTCCGTAGGCTGCTCCGTGGAGCCATGGAACGCCTCCATGTTTTCCACTCAAATAAGTAGACAAATAAACGCGCGACTCCTTGAATTGGTTGGCGACACGCGCCACCTAACGGACAGCGCTTAAACTAAAAAAAAAAGAAACCAACTGTTTTTTTTTGAGCGCCTCGCCAGATATCCACGTATGTACACAAACCACACCACGCTTCACACATGCGCGACATACAGACACCATAGCATTTTATACATGGACGCGTTCACAAACAGCACAGGGTACAACATGAGATATGGACACTCGGCATTTCTATACACACTACTAGTCGACACCACCAGCTTATATACTGCTGTATTTTCTGTGACCGATTAGGATGGTGACCACTGTCATATTTTGCATAAATACGAAAAGACTGTGCAAGATTTACCCGTATATAATATTTTCCTCTACTGCCCTCAGGAAAGGGCTCGTATCTCTAATGTAATCAATTGCAAAAGTGAACTGCAGGTTATAAATAAATTTGAATAGTCGCTACACGTCACGTTTTGATCAGTTTCGTTTTCTCGCTAGCCTACACTTCAAGTATACAGAAGCCTGTTTAATTAATTGTATTAATTATCGAAACCAATTTCTGCAATCACAGCTTTCTGAACACGCTGATGCATTTTCTTTTCTCTTTTTACATATCCGAATGACTTCAGCGGCGGTTGAGTAAAAGTTGAGCACACTGAGCACGCGCACGTGATTCTAGCGAAGCCCGTCCGCCGGTCCTCCCCGAAGCGTTGTTTCAGTTTTTCTTCTTTTCGCTACAATTGTTTCTGCTCAAGCTTCCAACCTTCCAACCACGTCGGACGGTCTGTCGCCGGGGCGCGGTTGGTTAGCGCTCGCGCCGCTGCGTGTGCCGTCTCGTTGTGGTTGTCATTGCGTTCCGACGCGTCGCCCGCGTGCGCCGGGAACCACTTGATTCTCACTTTTCTGTCTTGCAGTTTGACCGCTCGCAATACTGGCTCGGTCTCCCGGCAGATTTGGCCTTTGGTGAACTTTCGCACCGCCTGTCTCGAGTCACTCAGCACCGTGTGGCAGTCTGCGTCGGCGATGGCCAGGGCGATGGCCACCTCCTCCGCTTGTTCCGCTCCAGCGCTTCTCACGCTCGCTGCCGTCCTCGTGGTGCCGGTCGACGCCTCGGTGACAACCGCTGCGAAGGCGTTCCGTTGACATTCGGCCGCGTCCACGTACCGCGCGTGCTCGTCGATGGCATGCAGGTCGATGAGAGCCTTCGCCCTCGCTTTTTGTTTGAAGCATTTTTTTATCGAGTATGCTCGATGAAATGTGCCAAATGAGCCAGTGAAGGCGAGTCATATATCCCGAGACAGAGAAATACTGAAATACACGGACATGATCCCATATATCTGTGTACGTTCGTCCTGTCCAGCCTCAGTCGTGGTGTCCAATACTTCATACTTCACTGCACTTGAAAGCAAAAAAATTGGGTATGACAGGCGTGCAAGTTCGGCGGAACCGAGGAGGCCATTTGCAACTGATCTGCACGCAGAACTGACCGATCACAAATTTAATGAGAGCACGCTCTTTACTAAACCGCACAATAAAAGACGACAAGAGTATCTCGTCCGGAGAACATTCAAGTCAACTCACGCCTGTGCGTAGCTTCCTGTGCATTTCTATAGATTTGGTTAAATTTCTCGAGCACGACGCCAGCTGCCAGCTGTTTACTGCTGTACATGGTAAAACCCGCGACGGAAGCAAAAAGGACAACCGCGATACTTTTTATCTGCCTCGGGTTTTAGTAGGTGCCTACCAAGGTTGCCTGTACTCTTTGGCAATGTTTGTTTTCTGCCAGTTTAGGCGAACTGAGCCACACGCCTGTTTCGACCGGTTCAAATTTGAATAAATGGTAACCGACGCACAAAGAAAACAAGTTTCAAGTACTTTTTGAGATTTTTGAAGTGGCTTTTACTATTGAACAACGGCATGCACTTGAATGTTCAATTCAAGAGTTTATAAAACGTGACTACCCCATGCTTGTCACCTGCCAACAGGGTGGTAACGCTCAATGGCTCGAGCCCAGTGGGTCGTTAAGTAAGCCTGTGGGGTCGTTACAGCCGTCAAAACGCATGATGACGAGGAGGTGCGCTCACTTTTTTTTAGAGTGTAGTACTGTGCCAAGGAGAACCATTTGTTTAAGCAAGGCGCTTGAAAATTTGTTAATATTTCTTGTCAGTATTTGTTTTTTTAGGTTATTATTATCTGCAGTTGTAAACTCAGCATTTTCCCATCCCATTCACTTTGAGATAATATAACACGTGCATTCTGAAAGTGCCGGAGTGTATTCTCTGTTTCGCCGCCATAGTCTGACGACAGCAAACGGCTAGTACAGAAAGAAACACAGACGCTGACTGAAAGCGCAAGGTGGTGGCGCATGCACTGTGCTTGGTTGGCTTAGACAAGGATAGCACAAGTACAGAAATAGGACGGGCGTTCATAAAGTTCGTATTATCGGCAGAAAACATTTAAAAAAGTGGAACAAAACAGGCATCAGAATGAGCGCTTGTCCTCTAGTTTTCGCACTGTGTACACATTGCGTGCTATAGCAGCGCGGAACGCCACTAGGGAGTCGAAACCAAAATGTCACCACCGGTCTGTGTCAAGCACTTGCAGTGATCCGTTTTTTTCCATTTGAAAGGAAGCAATGCCAAGGATGTTCATTCCAATTTAGGAGCATTGTTCTGGGACAACTCCCAAGTTTATGAAGCTGTGGTTAAATGACGTAGGTGCTTCCAGTGTAGCCAATTAAGAGGAAAGCAATTCAAGGACGACGACCAAGTGATTGTTGAAATGGAGCGATTCCTGAACACTCAATACGAGGAGTTCGTAAACAATTGCCTCCGGCATGTGGCCCATCGCTGGCGAAAGTTGGTAAGGTTTGGTGGCGAACATGTTGAGAAAGTCTCAACACCTACTTGAGTTTGATTGCTGAATCTCTATTTTTCCGTGACAATAATACGAACTTTATGAACGCCCCTCGTACAACGCTGTTTAATTCGCCACGTCGAGCCGTTGTATCGGCTGTGCTCCTAAGGCGAGGTATGTTTAGCGAGTACGTGTTCTAGAATACATCTCTGGCATGTCGTAACTTTATCAGAGAAATATCAATCAAGGGACAACACAGAAAACGCGCAATAAGGAGGCAACAGCACCTGGGCACAATTTTGCGGGCAAACAAATGCACGAGGTGCGCGAACAGCAGAACGAAACTGCCCGCCGTATACAGCGTCGCGATGCATTCCGATTATTAAACGTGAGTCATGTTTTAATTAGCATAGGCAGTCAGAAGAGAGAACAGGATCGCGTGCCCCATGATCGTGAAGTTTCAGTAGGAACATATTGCACCTTCGCTTAGGCATTTCGGTATTTACTAATATATATCTTGGCAAAATAGTGGACCTTCGTTTTAACTTTTAGGTATTCAGTTCGGCGAACGACGACTTAGCAACAGATCGTTTTCTTAACGCTGTAATGTTTTATATACCAATCAGTTCATCAAAATGAGCCCCCATTCATTTCATTGAACCATCTTGTTATACTGCGTCGAAAGCTGCGAGTTTGCGACGTGTAATCAGAAATGCGCAGTCCGCTTTTTTTAAAGGTTACACTAGATAACGATACGTTAAGTTAGGTTAGGTGCACAAGCAGGATGGCTGAGGTAAGCCAAACTTTGCCGAAGCCTGGAAATTGAAGGGGCCGAACCTGGGACTAGTTGAGTTTTTCTCCTACGGGCTGGTTAGGGCCGAGGTACCTTATTTTTAACCAACTATCCAAAGAAATGCCGAATTTATTTTTTCTGCTTAAACATATGAGTGGTAAAGAGTTATACTTCAGTTAAAGATGTGAGGTGACACCAAACAGTGAAACCTACTTCTGGCATTTACTTGAGAATAAATGCCCGAACGTGTTAGATAACAAATCAACCGGTCAACGGAGCCTACTATGCCACTTGTTTGGCTACTCCAAACCAAGATATCCAGATTCCGGAAAATAGTAGCACGTTTGGTTATGGGTAGTTGGCGACATATAATGGGGGCTTGCCGATACGCATTGGCAGTGTCCCGAACAATACCGACGCTGGTATTACGCTGCAAGCAGATGAAACGTATACTCTTTATTTATTTATTTTTTTCAATGCGAACACTTTGTTTTTGTTTTGCAGCGTCCGTGTTCATCGATCTCACGCCATAATAAAATATTCGTACCTTGACATTCGGAAACGTACCTGCTTCCGAGCGTTGCTCTGTTTGTTTTTTCACATGATTCGCCCAGCAGGACTGGCTCGATGCTCGAATTCAATCGTCTCCTCCCAGTGGAAGCGCAAACTACGTTACCGTTATGTTTCCCGTGTATCTGTGACTAGACGAAGTGCTCCTCTACTCAAGAGTGTTCCGGTAACGACCAGGAGAGGACATTCATTGTTGCAAATAATAAATAATACCTAAATGTAAAGAATTTTTCGCACCGCAAGTTTTTTTTTCGTTATTCATCTTATCAAATTACTCTTGTATTGCTACCGCATTGAGTAGGCCTACTGAGAAGCAGATAATCGAGTCTGCTTTCGCTAGGGCATAAAGGGGTTAGGTATTTTCAATTTCCGTTCCTCCTGTCAAATAAGTTATTGCCTTTTGTGGCCCTCAATGCTTCGTACAGCACGATACTCACGTAAGCTGGGATTGTTGAGTAAGTGATTGGCGCTATTTTTCCTCTCCGACAGAGCTACACACGATATGGACGCAAAATGGTCCAGCTGGAAGTCGCACCGCGGCGCCACTGCTCTGTCGCACGTTTTCCTTACCGCCTAGTGGGGCTTTGATAACCCACACTTCCAAGCAAAATGTAAAATGACCCAAGAAGTGGTGCTAGCTGGGCTAGGTTATATTAAGTCAACCTGAACTTTCTTGATAGTATTCTGGTTCGTGCTTAACACTAAGTATCTCATAATGATTTAAAAAAATCAGTTTTCTAAATACTTTCTACTTATGGGAGGGGTAACTAACTATCTACGATCATGTCAGCCAGGAATGATTGTAGCCCAAAGAGGGCAGTGCTACAAGCTCCCCCTATAGTCGCATAGCCGATATTGCCAGTTTATCCCCCAGCGCCATTGAGCCATTGATACACCAGCTGTTTTTCTTTTTCCGCTTACCTCGACGTCTGTCTCGCAGACGCACTCGCACACTGACGGCTTGCCCGTGAGAAAACAGAGAAGCCCGAGCGCCTCGGGAGCGACCAGAAAGTCCTGAAACGGCCCTTCCGTAAAGAAGTAATGCGTCGAGTCCGAATTGGCCAGGTGCCCCGTGTTGGCCCAGGGCTCGTCGTTCGCTCCGCTCACCTACAAGAGGGGTCCTCTTTGAGTCCCTAACGCTCTTGAAAGCAATACTGCATGGTTTTCTCTTTTTATATTTAACTTTCATTTGTTTCCAATTTGTTTAGCACACAGCCGATATTTATGGGGAAAGTACTGTCGTGGTCAAAGTAAATAAGAAATATCGAGCGCCGTTCCTCATGCACTTCAATTGCGTTCACTTGACACAGAAAAATGCTTTTGAGCAAAAATCTTCACGAGACGCGTAGGTTCCTCTCAGCGCGCTAAAAACTCTTGTGTATTTCCTCAAGGTAGCACCAGTAGAAAAGAGATTATGAGGTCTCAAGTTGCTTTTCCGATTTATATCACGTGACTGTGGTCGCCACGTATGCATTAAGTCTAGAGCGGAATCTTGTGATTGGAGGTGCTTCATTTACTTATTCAGCCACTGTGATAGTTCCGCTGCGATCTAGGGTTTGGTAGAAATAGAATATGGTTTCAACGAATCATTGAAATGAAGATAGCTCATCATGTTGTGCATTAATTAACGTAAGAGCAGACATTAAGTAAAACAGATTTAAAGAAAAAGTTATTTTAATAATATACATAATTAATAAAAATGCACGGGATTACCGCGTAACCTGTTGCCTCTTTTCTGAATAATACTCATCGCAGTCACGCGTTGGACACCTATGTATTCATCCAGACCGGTTATCAATAGATAACTGTTTTTCGACTCGGTTAAGCTAGAAACACATTACACAAAGAAGCTCGGGCTGTTTGTAATCGGTAAGAAAAAGGTTAGGTAACCAATAAAGAGGGGGTATAAAAAAGCAGGAAACACTTAAATACAATGTATCTGTTTAAATACCGAAGCGACGCCGAAACAAGACGCGTTACAACAGTCTCGGTGTGTGACACTCTAGCTCTAAAAAAATCAACATATGACAAAAAAAAATAGTAAGTCTATCGGGTTACATTGCATGGCAGCATAACCAAAAGCTTAAACGCTACGCCCTGTTCTTTTCCAAAATATGAATCCTAGTTTGCATTAAAAGAGCCACTGACACTCTTACCTTCACAATTCCAGAGCAGATGATGAAGACGCAGTCGTGCATTCGATTTTCTTGGACAAGGCGCTCCTTCTCCTTAAGGTACTGGTAGAAGCACTGCAGAAATGCACATTGGAAAGTTTTTGCGAGGAATTTGTGTATCAAATATATTTTTTATGTCTGTTTTATTTAAACAGTATTTTTCCCGACGCACGTGATTTCTTTAATATGCTAAGCACAAGGTAGATTTACATTGACGAATAAAAATACCCTAATACGATCACGGACTGTGTTGGTACACGCATAAAATCGTCAGTCATTCAATGCGGACTTGTACGCAATCTGTTACAGTAACAAGATTACTGGTAATTCGTTACTTTTTTCAGTAATTTTGTAAGGAATTAGTTCCACATTTTATGAAAGTATCTGTCGATGTATTTTTTTAATTATTTAGGTAAGTCAATGATTGTAATCCGTTACGTTTTCGGTTTCATTGACAAACAAAACAAAGCGTAAAAAATAATTTCTAATCTTTTTTTTTTCATGGTGTGAGCTTTACCGGTACGAGATTCTCACCTGCATTTACAAAACGCAGGGTTTGTCAGTCTTCAGATGCTCAAAGCCTTTCGTCACGTCACGCGAGACCTCTAACATATTTTTGTTTTGTGGCTTTGTTGTTTACAAACTGCAGCTTGCTCGAACACAGCGAGAGGAGAAGTACACTTATATACAGAACTGGACTTTCCGTACAAACTATATTCGGCAAACTCCTAAAATCCCAATTTTTGACTCGAAAAAACAAACAAACAAAAAAGTGTCAAAGTGCACGCGAGTTGGCATCAGGGAACTCTACCCGCCTGTTTTATTTTTGTGTGTGTTTCGCAACTTCTTTTCTTTCTTTTTTGAAAACTTGGAGAAGACTCGGGAGAAGAAAACTCGGAAAACTCGGAAACTCGGTTGCACGCCTTCCAAAAGCTCTAGACAATTAAGTTCCTCTTCGGCACTAGTGACTACGACAGTTACTGTAATATCACAATAGGACCGGAAGTCTTCCGCTGGAATAAAGTTCAACACGGAAATCGATTGAAAACCATATGTCAGTTGCCTCATGCTGCTCAAAAGATATTAGAACACCTCTCAGCTTTGGAAATACGAATGCTTATTTGATTTTGTGCTGTATTTCACAATTTTTCTAAAATATTCAGGTTGCCACCAGAGATGTAACCCTTTTCGTGCGTCAGCTTTTGTGATCTAAATAAATATGGTAATTTTGTTTTACAATATTAGTGTACGTTGTTGTTACAATGCTTATTTTTTAGTAACGTATTGCGTTGCGTTTTTCAGTCTCCTTAACGAACTAATAATTAAAATATAATAGCTGTCGTAATCTTTTTGTTTTTAGTACCAATGTTGAATAGTAGATTCCCGACTTGACTGTCGTTGCCTGCCGCAGCGGAGAGATGCTGCGCTGCCGTTGTTTCACCTGACACACAGCTAAACATTACTGAGCTGTGGTATGGCCGACCCGTGCTACAGAAGTTTTGGACTGAATTTGAACATTCTATTTTTTAGTTTACCCTAGGACGTAAAGTAACGTCGCGTAAGTAAATTACGTTTTGAGGTAACGTTTACGTGCTTTTATGTAAAAGTAATTTTAACAGTGATTAGTTACAGTTGAGCTTGGGTAATTGCAAATGTCTTAGTAACGTTTGCCAATTTGGTTCAATGACGAGTACGGTGTGATCAGCAGTTTTAAGTTTAATATGTTTCTAAGAATAAGCTTAAAGCACCTGTCAGGGTGGCAAGTTTCAGTCATTCGAAACAAATTCTTTTGAAAATGGGCTTATCAGTTCGTGATCTGCCGCCAATCGCCGTACGTTGGTCTGCCGTTCCTTTGCATGAGTTTGTTCTTATGGTGCCTTAACATGCCAGTAGACAGGGCTATTAGGGAGCTTCACCGTATATTTATTATTGGTATTGTGAAAGAGTAATGATGATGGCATCTATGCAGAATCGCGCGCATGTATCTTGTAAAGAAAAAAATCCTGCATCAAGTGAAGCGTTTTCCGAGTCCCTCTTTTACATGGCGCAATCTAACCTCAAAAGCAGGAGTGACATCACCGAGAATCCTCGTTTTCATGATTCGCCTTGGCGAAACGGTCGTTGTGCAATTAACGCCTAGCAGGCGTCACAAGCCCACTTCTCATATCACATGACAGCATGCAAAGCTGCATTTCGTGATTGTAATTCCCTCGGTCACAATAACGTGTTTCAACCAAAACGCTTGGCGTTGTTGCACGACAGTTGCTTTGCAAATAGACCCCCGAGCTTATCTGTTTGCAGCGCCTTCATCTGCACATCGTCAGGCCACCCTCAATACCTAATATCGAGCTAAAAAAATATGTGTTCAAATTTTATGTTTTCGCAACAAACTTGGCGGTTTCTGCGAAAAGGGCCATTATTGTGAATCCCGTCTGAGATACCCGGATTCAAGGCTGCCTTTTAAATGAAATTTCTGTAGTGGGACAGCATCTTGTGTGAGTTAAACGTCGCTGGCGTAAATCAAGTGCGATGTAATTTGAATGATTGCAACTTAACATCTCCGATTTCACTGAATTTTAATTTTATATAATTCACACGTCTTGGCTCGACTCACCCGAAGAAGTTTGGAGACGTCCTCAGAGGGTAGCCAGGGGACGCTGAGCATTGTGTAGAACGGGGCGTTACCGACCACTATATTGGTCGGCATTCCGTCTGCTTTCTGAATCATCCAGGACAGGTTCTACAGAGAAAACTTATAATCGAAAAACTCGTTCGGTTTGTAGTAGCTACAGCCGACCCCGTAGAGATGTAGGCAACCTTACCTCGAATAGGATGCCGTACTGCGTGTCATCGATGAGACCCCCTTCGTGCAGCTCTCGTAATCCGTCCACTGCTTTGTTCAGTATCCTCCGTGCTGCCTGTCTTGTCTTCGTAGCGACCTCTATGTTCGGGTATCGCTGCTGTATGTCCACCACGTTTCTCAACGTCTAGAGGTTAATCGAAAGAATTAGACGTAAGCGTGAGGTATAAGACGTTAGTGGAACGAGTGGCATTCGCACGCTTTTATACAAATTAAAAATTACATGCGAACTTTAGCCCCCGAATTCTCAGATGCCCGGAATGCTATATTTAGGAATTGATCGCTTCAATTTGTTTAAAGGTATATTACGCAGTAGAACAGTGCTTATTAATATCCTCACTAAATTGGAAGGAGAAACTGACATCACGTATAAGATAATAAGCGTGAATCGAGGCAAGAGTGGTAGCGTAGGATTTACATACGGTATGCACATTAGTTGGCATTCGCTGTGGCAGGAGCTGCTATTCCTTCTCTTTCGTTCTCCTCTTTTCCCAATATTACGTGACCTCACCTGACACAAGATTTCGCAGCAAGGTTTAGCGAAAAAATGCTCACAAGACATCAGGTGAGGTGACATCATGTAACGTTATCTTAATCTTCCCTCAAAACATAGCGTAAAAAATGTTGAGTGTCGTCAGGTAATCTAAATTTCCACGCTATATTTAGCGGGGAACTTTTGCTTAATGCCAGGACCCACGACCTAACATTACGGTTTCAAGTTGTAGTGTCACGAGATTCCATGATGTCCAGTCAACTTACGTGACAACAATTTTCCCGCTAAGTTTAGCGAGCACATGAACAGACGGACAAAGGAATGAAATTACGGGATGATTGAGTTTCATTATAAAGCGCATTCCACGCTATGAAAACGAGTTGTCGAACCGACCATTTTAGAAATAACTCGCACCGCCTGGCGGAAAACGAGTTTGAGAATTCTAAGGATGAAGCCGTGCGAGAATTAGAAAGGTGAGAAAAGAAACGTCTTGGAGCTAATTTGGTGACAAAGAGATTACGCACCAAAAGCCCTAAAGAGGAGGAGGGAACCCAATTTAAGTCAGTGCAGCCAAGTGCAGCGAAATGCAACCAGCAGGATCTAGCTTCCTTGGTCGAAGGGTGTGCCCGCGATCGCTTTAGCACGTACTGACGTATATTCATATCAGAACCTGTTGTACACGCGACTTTCTAATATAGTCCATTGATTAAAAGTGCCGATATATAGACTCGACTTCATCCTTACTTGTGTTTTTTGCACTTTTTAGCTAAGATGCCATAAAGTTTCAAATAATGTCCGCCATGAAAAAGTGTCAATATTTGATCGATTCACCGTGTGCGAGCTAAATATTGTCAGGAATGACAATTGATGAGGCAACGAACGACTGGCGGAAACTAAACGTTGAATGCGGCGAACTTGCGTACAATACAGACTAGAAAAAAAAAGCCTAGCGTCGCAGAGCGTCGATGGCGGCGTAAAAGCTGCCATCGACGCCACAAGTAACAGCTGACTCTGGCTCGCCACGCGGAGCCCCTTATGAACACGCGTGGGCTTCACGAATAATTGGCGTAAAAGGTTCGGCGCGTAGAAAAGTCCTGACCTCGAACAGGCAAAAGTGTTCTAGAATTCACCAGACAGCGATATTTACAGACATAGCAAAATTTCGAGAAGACAGAATGCGAACGCATTCGCTACACGCAGCGCATTCCTACAAGCAGCACCACGCCTTTCTTTTTTACACTTCGCTCCGGCGGTGACATCACGCTCTCCACCACAGTAAAGACGCCTCTTTTAAAAATATGTTTCTAATAATAAAAATCACGCCTTATGAATTTGACGACAGGTTAAGAATGCAATAGAAGCTGCTCCCATAGAACGCAGTTCCTGTCTGACCTCGCGTTTTGACAGTGCGTGCGCCGATGTGTTATTGAACTCAAAAAGCGCTCACTAAAAGCGGAGCTTCTGCTGGAAAAGTAACCCGAAATCGATTATAGCTTGCTAACATTTCAAGCATACCTAGCGGTATCATTTCGGCGCGCTGTTTATAATTTATTTGCATTAGATAATCCCGAGCTTCTCCCCTCTCACCTGCAGTTTATTATTCCCGCTGTTTGCCCGTATCATCAAGGCCAGTTGCGGTGTCTGCACAAAGCGGGACACCTTGACCATGGCTTCGTCCTCGGCGGTGATATACGCCCAGCTGAGGTCGTAGGCGTAGAATAGTTTCCGGTTGAGGATGCCGTCGAGTAAATCCCAAATCCACACAAAGAGAACCTGAGAAAAAGAAAGAGCATTGACATATCACACTATTATATATCAAAGTACACTCATGAAGTGATGAAGGTGACTGTGTTAAAAATAGGATACATCAGTTTGAAAAAAAAAGAAGGGAACGAAAAACGACGGCAGACGACTACTGTCTTTCAAAAGGTAATGATCTACTCTCCTCGTTATTTGTGTTTTATTATTTTAATTTGTAGTGGACTTTGAAGCTACTTGAAAGATATGACGACTAGGAGTTCCGCTAGGAGCACAACTTGTTCCGCTAAAGTGGCGAAGCTGGCAAGTTGGATAATGATTTATAAAATTAAAAACGCTAACACTAAAACCGCAATAAAATTGGCGGAAAGGACGAGCGCTTTCTATCAGCGAAACATGTATTTAAAAAACAGCTAAATCTAAAAAAACACTGATAAAAAAACACACGGAGTAACCTAATGACATCGCCCTTCACGACGTGTCAATAAAGTCAACCTCTTTTTGATGCAGAAAAATAGACGACTGGCTGACGCAGCCCTCGGTACATTCTTTCTTTATAGCCTGCACCTCCAGCATGCGTGCTCGTCTGGGAGCCAAGTAGTTTTTACTACTGTTCTTGAGTTGAAAACGAGTGTAGCAATTAGGACGCGCCAGCTGTTTACAAAGGATTTTGTATTCTCGTTCTTTGGCGGTAGTTAATAAGAGCACAATCCTAATCATAAAAAAAGGAAGTCTCGTATTACTAATTCTTTTTCATACTTGTACCAGATGACTTTGAAAAATATTTTTAAGGCCCGAAGGCTTCACAACTAATATAAGCAGGACTGACCTTGCACAACAAGCAGAGACAAGTTTATTAGACGCTTTACTTCCCGTATGCCTCCTGCATGAGGGGCAAAACGTTTAATGAATTTTTTTTGTTTGTTGTGTAAAGTCAAAGTACTATTTTTTGTTACTAGGCTACTAGTTGAGAGATGTGGATCTTGTGCGTCATAGCCTAAGCTGATTTCGCGCTACTGAATCGAGGTAACTCAATCAATTCATTCACCACACGATATAGACGGATGGCGGGTTTCGTTTAATGAAGTATTCTTGAAAATGCTAGGTGACTCAAACTACATGTTCATTTATGTCGAAGAATACGAATATCGAACATCTTTGCTTTCAACGGGAGCGTCCTGCTAAGGCCGATTGTCACATTAGGGCCGAGAGAGGCGGAAGAGCCGGGAGTGGCTGTGAGGCTGAGTAGGGCGTAAGGACCGAGAACTGCATTAAGGCCGATGTCTTGGATTGGACTGGGCGGCCACCTTCTCGGGGGTCGCATTGTGGTTGACGACTTTAGTTGCCACCAAATAAGATAGATGGCGCAACACGGAGCATGACGGATGAAACGTCATTCTCAGTGTCACAACCCAGACTTCATTTTTGTGCTTAACATATTTTTAGTCTCGCGATTCGCCGAGGTCTCTTCGCCGATCGCAAGGATGGCGCTCCGAGTATTCTGCGGAAAAAAGATGCATGGGCATTTTTAAGAGTGTATCTGTCGGTGATTCCAAATACTACGGTTTTGGGTTTGTTTTCGCCCTTCACGGCCAGCACCAGTCGGTACGCCGGCCTTGCCTAGCCGAATTTTTCATTTATTTATTTGCTTTTCTGCGCTTTATCATTTCTTATTCGTCTGATTAGTAGTTCCTTCATCTGCATATTTGGATTATGTACACATGAACACACCCACACACACATGCACTCACGAGCACACGTATTTCCAAACTAATGTTATGAATTTAGGGCGCCATTTCGGTAAAACATTCCTATATTCTAATAATCGGCTTTTTAAGAGCTCAGTGAGAAAATTTATTGCGTCTTTTCTATTTCAAGCACTTCAACTAAATTAATTATGTCTGATTCTACCGGGCGACTACGAAAACGATGAGAGAGGTTAATTTTAGAAACTTTATCTTCAATCTTTTTGCAGAAAAATGCTGAAGAAAACACATGCATGCAGGCTAGGAAATATTAAAAACACATGGGCCAGGTTAAAAAACAGGGTGAAAAAACCTGTTTCAAAGTCATTCGATGAAACGCGTTCGATGGAATCGCGTTCGATCAAATTGCGTTCGATGAAACCGAGTTCGATGAAATGACTTCGATGAAACGGCGTGCGATGAAACGGCGTTCGATGAAATGTCCGGTCCCACTCCGAATGCTAACGTATCTGGTCAAGAATCAGCGTAGCCGAACACCAGTCTCGCCATGAATCTTTTTTCTTTTTTGCTGAAGGTATTGGGCATTTGAATGGAAGCAGTATCTTTGCTGTGGATACTGGGTCTTGCATATAATTTACCCATCGGCGCTATGAAAGAGATTGCAAAATAACTGTTGTGTACTCAGTTATGAGTTGCTAAACATAAAACACTACAAAAATGCCACACAAGATGGCCGCCGTGAGAGCATATATCCGCCATACCTTGGCAAACAGAAAGGCTTACTGCATTGCCAGTCAGTCAGAATGTCAGAACATGACAACTCACCGTTGGAGTACACTCTTGCCGTCGATAAGTGTCACGTGCTTCGTTCCGTCTCCCTAATTGGCTCACGGGGGCACAGCCTTCGCGCTTTGCCAAATACTGTTGACTCGGAGTGTAGCAAAAATAAACGCTAGTCGAAACTGTCAAAGTACTACATGTTTAATTAACCGTAAAGGATGAAGCACTAAAACCAAAAACGCAGTATTTGCCATCACCGAAAGATACAATGTGCACAGACAAATAAAAGAAATATGTGGCGCCATCTATCCAATATGGTGAAAACTACGGTCGTCAACCACAACGCAACCCCTGAGGAGGCGGCCACACCAGCCCATTCAGAGACTATCGCGCTTAATGCAGTTCTCGGCCGTTATGCCCTATTCGGCCTCAAAGCCACTCCCGACGCTTCCGCCCCCCTCGGCCGTAATGCGACTATCGGCCGAAATTACAGTGACCCGTTTTCAACAACACATACCGATCTTTTTGAAGCGTCTTGATGATCCTGCATGAAATGAGCGTGATAAAGCTGAACTGCAGGAACATGACGTAGAGTGGATTGGGTTTCGTCGACTGCACTGAAACCAGGCTTGTGAGCACAAACTCAGTGACGACCAGGAAGTACATGATGATGTCCAGCTGTCGCCACACGTCGCGACTCATTTGGAACATGCCGACCGTGTAGACCTGTAAAGGGAACCAAGTGACCTTTCATGTTGACTGACAATAAACAATTTTCCTTGATTGTCAATCACCTTATTTTAACCCCTTAAGGGATGCTTTGTTACATTGCACTGTGATAATACGTTCGTTCGGAAGATGCCGGTGTAAACCAATTCACGGCATTAATTTCCATAAGTACCTTTTGTTTATTGCGTTCAGTAACAATCAATCAATCAATAAATAAAGTAATCAATCAATTAATCAGTCGTTTTATTTACGTTCGAGGGGAAGGCATAAAAAAGCAGAATTTAGCAGCTTGACGATCGTTTCGCGTCTCCTTTACATTCGCAGAATGGTATAACGCGGTTTCACAGTTACGAAGATATCCATAAAGCAATACACATGTCATTTAGACCAGAGACATAGTAAAAAGACAGTACAAGAAGTCTTATAACAAAAGAACATGTACGCTCTTGGAGCTTTGTATGAACCTCATGATATAAGGAGCCCATATGTAACACCCCAAAACAACAATTCGACGTTCAGTCCATAGACGTCGAACCGACGATACCAACTTTCAGGAACGACTTGATAGTCGACCGATACAACTAATTGAAATAGCTAATACACGCATTAAAGGCTACAGTAAGACAATCAAGGTGTTTTCGGCCCTGCTGCAGAATCTGTGTTTTTTTCTAGTATTTGATGCGCACATTAGCTGTTTAATCCGCTATATCCAACAGCTATCAAGCCGCTCGTAAAAGCTGGCATCGCCAGCTCGACGTCATTGGACTGAACGTCCAAATGTAGTTTTGGGGCGTTACTTATGGGACAAGGGCTATACACCTATAGAGTGCTGTTGCCCCAATCACATCTGCGGTTGCATATGACTCATTATTACTTGTTATAAACCGGTCCAACAACGTTGTATTCAAATCATTTGCCCGAGTCGGCTTACATAACTTATTAAAAAAACTTATTAAAAAACGCAGACTTTGCACTCCAAATACTCAGTATTTCTAAATCATCCGTGAGGGTTCTAAACTTGGTAATGACCTTACATCCTAGGCCAAGTTTAGGATAAGTGCACACAGCTCTCCCGCGTTCTGAGCAGCGATTGAAACTATAACTCCTGAAGTCATCCAAATTATCAGTGTCCTCGTCCGAACGGCGCCACAGCTGAGTAAACGTCAGCATATCAAATTAAGAAAAAAAATATATTTCAGAAATATACAGAAACGCATCAAATTTGTTTTCTGTTGATTTAATATTCAGATGAAGCTGCGAAAACGAAATTGCTGAGTCAGCGGTAAATTATTGCTCTACTTCCCTAATGAAAAATACACCAGGCAATCCTGGTGTGACATCAGAGCATCCTGGTGTGACATCAGAAAATCTGGTGTGCCCAGCAGAAGATCTGGTGTGCCCCTCCAGCAATGCTGGTGTATCGAGCATACCAGCCTGGTGTGTCCACCAGAAATGCTAGTGTACCCGCACACCAGCCTAATGCGCACAAATATGTGCTGTGATTCATTATATTATAAAGTCCTACACCTATTCCATCGCTGAATGAAAAATAAAGCACGTGGGAAGGTAAGCACGAGTAAGCAAGTGAAAAACTAAATACGAACGGATCAATAGAAAAATGCGAGTGAATACTAAACGCGTTCGTCAGCCGAGAAGCATGATGAAGGAGCCTGAGAAAAGGGGCTCATCCAAGACCTCCTAGAGGAGAAGGCCGTAGTGGGATATTTTGCGTCACCGGCGAAGGCCAACGCTAGACAGATTAAGAACGAGCAGCCGCGTCAGTGCTCGGTTTCGATTAACGACTGAGCCGAACGTTGACGCAATCGTCGTGCACAGTTTGTGGGCAGCGTTGGCCTTCGCTGATGACGTCATCTCTATCAGGACTACGGCCTTGTTATGTAAGAGGTGTTGGCTCACCTCGCAGACCACTTTAAAAGGGGAAATGAGGATGCTTGCTCAATCTCGGGGGTCCTTGCGAGACTGGGGTCTCGCAAGGACCCACGAGGAGCCGTGTCTGAGGGTCCCCGTTTGGTCCCTGTGGCCCCTCGGAGGAGCCGTGTCATCGCGTCCACGCTGCGAAGTCCCCGCTGGAGCGGCTGCCCCCACTGGCGACGTGGCTGTGCTAACCTCTCACCGCGCGAGGAGGGTTCCGTCCGTTGACGTGTCCACCGTAGCCCTGTCAGTCCTCCCTGGTTCAGCTGTCGTCGGTTGTTTTTCTCGGTAAGGATCATCCGTTTCAGCAGCAGATGCGACGCTGGCCGTCACCTCTTCCGCTGTAGCCTCCTCCGCTGTCTCCCAGGCGTTCCAAAAAGTTTTCCTCCATCTCATCGTGGTCGATTACCAGATCGTTTGCAGGAGCGGTCGGCTCCCTTTTCACTTGAAACGTTTATAGGCTAGGTTTTCAGTTGAGGTGAAGCCTCAAAAGCAAAGCCGCGAATTTCACTGCTAAATTTAGCGGTGAAATTCGCTAGTGGCGCTTGCGAAATGTGTGGTGACGTGAAATGGCTTCCTGCACGTCACTACACAAATTCAGTTGCTGCACTAAATTTAGAGGAAAAATTGACATCACGTGACATCATCACGTGACCTATGTGCAAGCTCGATTTTCCCCGTGCTCAACACCGGTTCAGAGTTCAGTTTCCCCGCTTACTTTAGCGGGATAAATACCGTCACGTGATTTCATGTCATGTTATGTATACACAAATTGAGTTTCACCACAAAATTTAGCGGCAACTTTGACGTCACGTGACATGCTGTCACGTGACCTATACGCAAAATCAGTTTTCCCCTCTAAATCTAGCGGGAAAATAGATGTCACGTGGCCTAGACATAATTTCGGTAAATGGCGTCTAGATGAGTTGGTGGAGTCAGCGCGGTGGAGAGGAGTTGGAATGATACCTGCAGGCAGAGCTCGTGAAGATATGCCCGGAGGTTACTAGCGCTAGGCAAATAACGTTTCATGGGGCAACACAATCGATACTTCCGAAAAGTCCATCAAGCAACATTGGCAGTCGCCATTTTGCTTGGATACGAAGCTCGTGATTTGATCCGTCTCATCTCCGAACGCTGACGCGGCGGCGCTCGAGTCCGCTGCATGCTCACATTTTGATGAAGGCAGTGTTGTGCCGAATACTCCAGTAAAGTCTTTAAGATAAGATACTAAACACCCATCTGAAATTGTATTTAGAGTAGCATTCAACTTACTCTTACTAGAAACTATCTTGAGTATAGTAAAATATTTGAAGAAAGTACTCTAGTGAAAAAGCCATTTGTAGGACAAGTGTATTGTGTTCAATAAACACATATGAATCATACAAGATATATAAGAACATATAAGAACCATATGACAACTATATAGGAACTATATAAGATATATAAGGACTATATAAGATATATAAGAACATATAAGAAACTGATAAGAAACTTATCTCAAGTTTTTTTATAGGGTTCTTATATGTTCTAATATATCTCAAATAGTTCTTCTATAACTCTCATATGGTTCTTTTATGTTCTTATATATCTTGTATAATTCATATGTGTTGATTGGACACAAACAGTTTATCATACAAATGAGATTTTTCAATAAATTAATTGAATTACATTTGAAAATACTTGGCTAGTTTTGCAATCTGGTAATAAAAAATGAAATGTCAGAAAGGCGGCGCTATATTCGTGATGACTTTTTTGAAAATCACATTTTGCTGTGATCTTTAGGACCTTCAAGAAGCGCCTTGGCTGCTTCAATTGAAGTCTGCTCTGAAATGAATCGGGAAACGCAATATAACGCGCCCCGATATATTGCCGCCCGCAGGGCCGAGAAAGCAACGCTCGGTCACCGACTTCTAGAAGATTCGCGTTCATTCTCACACCAGACGTAAGTTTCCACCTGTTTTGTTGTTCTCAAAAGTGTCAGTTCATCCTCGCCCCGAGCGCGCGACGCTCGAACCTTATTTGCCGATCTTTCGAGATAGTGACGCGCTGTAGATAAGCAGCTACCCCCGACCTTGTCGAGTCAGTCTCGCTCGCGCTTTCTGTTTCGCCGCCGAATCAAGGTCAATTCATATGGGTCGCGAAGGTGGAGCAAAAAAGCGGCCCAAAACCAATCGTCAGCGTCATCACCCTGGAGGCCGCGCTACCGCAGCGCGACTGTGTTTTGCGCGGCAAAACACTAAGCTGATAAAATATTAGACACATTTTGGTGTTTAATATTGTTTATTTTAAATCAAAGTATTATTTATTCATGATCACTTAGTTTAAGCATGTTCAGTTGGGTGAATTCTTTAGTTTGTGTTTAATATGTATTATGTTGTACACACTCGTTGCGACCTCTACAACGTCGCTATTACGGGTGTTTACGCCGTCGGCCGATGTTCCCAGTCCTCATACGCCTCGTGTTTGCATTGTGTGCGTTTGCCAGTGTTCCTGCATTTCTGTAGCTCTCGTCAAACTTCCAGCACTTCCAGTTTGCAATCTTTTAACGATTCGTGGTATTAAGGTTTCCCACGTATCCGAGTGCAGAACGGTTTGTACTGGTTAAAGCCTATTCCGCCGTTCTGCGGGTTTTGTCGTCGAGGAACCGCCGGGCGCGTTCACGGCTCCGTTCGTCGGGACGATGAGCCTGCCGCATGTAAAGGGACGCTGCTCGGTAGCGCGATGCCCAAGTGATGACTGCACCGTTGGCATCACACTTCATCGTTTTCCTGTGGACTCTGCAAGGTGAAACTTGTATCAGCTGTGTCCGCTGCAACTATGTGAGATGTCCATTGTCCGGTGATGTCTGGTAAGCTCTTGGCCTCTTCTATGTGCCCACATGCATGCTCATTTAGTAATGAGAAAAGCTATGCGCACTCCAGAGTGCACTTCGGACGGAAATAGCTATACGCACTCCGCTAAACTCGTATAGAACGAATGGTCACAACGAGTTTTATAAGCGATGGCATAGCATAGAGGTTAAGGTGTCCGCTTTGTACGCAGGTGGACGTGGGTTCATTCCGCGGTGGGCCTATATTCTTTCTCTCGAATATTTTGTTTTGTCGAGGCATTTGGCGATATTTGCGACATTTCTTTTTTGCGATGAACACTAAAAAACCGAATGTTGTCGACGAAACTTCGCAGAACCAAATGGTATAGGACACCCTTTCCGGAGGTGCGATCGGGGACAGCGGGGCTTGGGTTGCCGGCTGGACACCGCGAAGCGGCACGTACTGGTTACGTTTTGTAATTAGCAGCCGCACACTGTCGCCGCGAAGCCCCGTGATCGCAGGCGGGGGCTGGCTTAACACGCTCCCCAGTGATACACGCGCCGTTCGAAAAGGGTGCAACCTGAAGGGTAGCCCGAGCGGCATGAGCTCTCCGCGGAGTGCGTATAGCCATTTCGTCCAAAATGCCATTTCGTCCGAAATGCACTCCGGAGTGCGTATAGCTTTACTCTTTAGTAGTGGCACCCGTTGATCGAGCGTTTTTGGGCCCAGTCTTCGTTCCAAGCTGCGCGAAACAAAACTAATCTCCGATATTAGCGGCAGATTTCCGTGGCCTCTGCTGAAAGGCTGCGTGACCGCAAAAACCTAATAAGAAACAATGACTGAACATTTCAGTTTTAACCAAGTTTCATATTATGGCGTGAATAACACTAAAACATCCTTCCTGCTTGAAACGTGGTTGGTGTCGTCCTTCTAACATGCTGGCGACTATCTGGTCTGCTTGCTGTGGATGTGCTCAAGAATCTCGTAATGTAATCGTCTGCGCTGGGAACCTATCTAACCTCATGGGCACGGAAGTGTGCTCCGCGCTCATGGCGTTCGCTGGACCCAGACGGGAGACCAGGTACAATGATGTCACCAGTTTATCGCTAACATTATTGATTAACCTTGTTTCTTTCCTAAATGTCCACTAACGCATTTCGGCCTGTTCAGTTTAGCCCAGGGTATGTAAAGTAATACACTGCTTCCCATTCAGGCGGAGGGTCTGGGTTCAGTTCTGCCGGAACACAAGCCTACAGAACAAGACACCACAGGCAGCTGCGGGAACGGGCGGTATGCTCCAGGCACTTCAAGCCGTCTGCGTTTCTTTATCCAGTAAGGCTGCGTCGTGATGCAATACCAGCATATTTGACCACTGAAGGTGAGCACGAAATCTTGTTTTCATTATGACTGAGAACATAAGCTTATTCAGAAGGTATTTCACATGCAAATACAAGGAACTGTTTCAGTGTACGGAGATGTCGTCCAGAGCAGCAGCCCTGGCCAATTGATCAGTGAGGGCGAGCCCACACCGGCCAGCAGCAGTAGCATCGGTGCACCCACATCATCAAGGTGTCACACGCACCGCACTACGGAGCAAGGTAAAAGCAATTGCATATTGGCGGAGAAGTGTTGCAGGCCATGTTTCTTATACATTTCGAACTGTCGCGTAGTAGCCATCTTTTCTATGATAGAGTGTGTTCCCAGTACTTGTGCTTTCTTGGAAAACATGCAAAACATGTATGACCATGTTCTTAATCTAGCTCGGCACATGCCGCAGGAACATCCTGAAACAATGCAATGACTGATATTTTTGACAAATTTTTTATTTGCGTAATTTTTGCTGCTTCGCAGATGTGGGGAGCAGTCTCACGACTCGGACCTGTAGCGCGAAGACTAGCACTCCAACCAGAGTTCATGGTAAGTTTTGATAGTGAGCATTGTTTAGGACAGTCTTTGAAGATTACTTTGTTGCATAGTACTTGACCGGCTATAGCTGGTTCAGCTTTTTGCAACCACTCTGTCACTTTTTTTCTTTTGTTTTGTTTTTTGTAGTGGATCACACATACGCGATGGATGGACATGGTCTTCCTTCTGGAGAAAACAATGTGTGGGCGCCCGAACCTTCCCCTACTGATTATGATGCTTCGGTGACTTCGACTCCTGCAGTTTCTGGCCAACGTAGGTATCTGTGATGTTGCATAAAGCGTACTTGTACTTCCACATTTTCTACAGTGGAGGTGCATTGCTCCTTTCATTGTTTCTCGAAGCGTTTCATAATTGCTTTTGCTTTCCCCATGTAGGGTCCTGTGCCACCCGTACCGAGGGCAAGGGGAAGATGGACGTGTTGAGGGCCAAACTTCGACAGCTTCGGAAGCACAACCAGAGACTCCAGCAACGACTGCAGTTACGGCGTCAAATGTTGACTGTCACTGAGATAGTTGAAAGTGTACGTAGCCTTGTGTCACCAGCCGTTGCTGCCCTTGTGGAAGCTCAGCTGAAGATGAGCCATGCAAGCAGGTTCGGCAGGCGGTGGTGCAGTCAAAACAAAGCCTTTGCCCTGGGCTTGTACTTTCACAGCCCTAAGGGTTACCGTTACTGTAGGCAATTGTTGAGGCTCCCATCCGTTAGGTCGCTACAGCTTTCGCTTCAGCGTGTTCCCCTGAGGGTTGGTTTTTACCCGGAAGTTTTCGAACTTGTCTAAAGATGTGCAGCTTTTTTTTCACCAGAAGACAAGCCATGTATCAATGTCTTTGACGAGATGCACGTCACGAAAGAGCTCACTAACAGCCCCTCTGTGGACAGGTTTGAAGGGTTCAAAGAAAGTAGCACTGCAAGAGGCTATATCCTCGCAAACATAGCTCTTGTATTTATGGCTAAAGGCATTCAGACGCCATGGAAGCAGCCACTTGGCAATTTTTTGCTCATGGGGGAACACCTGCCACCATTTTGCGAGACCTCCTTTTCTACGTCGCCCCCCCCCGAATAACTGGACAGGGTGTCCACCAAATCACTTATTCTAAATTCATCAATTGTCCCAAAATTTTCCTGATTATTTCAATAAAATGTTGACCATTACTTCGGTTCAGGGAGTACATCGTGGCCTGCGCCGCCTAATGATGTGTCGAGAAATGTTATTCAGTGCAGCGGCACCAACGTGCAATCATCGGGCTTCGTTGCACGCTGCCGTTTCACTTTCACTTATCATTCTTACTGACTTGGAACTTTTTTATGGTTTCCTTGATATTACCCTGTCCTTTCAAAATAATCAGAATTACTTGAGAATTTTAGGTTTTCCAGGTTGGTAGACACTGTGCAACCCTGTGCACGATTGAAGAGTGTGTGAGAACAAGCGTTTGTTTCGATGTGTAATTGTGCAGTGCGACGACTTGAAATATAAACCTGGATTAATGTTTGGTTGTTTGAGGAATACAAAATCAGATCAAACTGCGATAAAAGGTAAATCAGTGAGCCAGTATGGTGCTAACAATTCGCAACAGAAAAATTCATAACCTTTTTCTAATGCTTTTTTTTCCTGTCAATTTGTGGCAGTTTCTTGCGTACCAGCGCTCACATAGACCGTCAAGCTGTGGAGCACAATATGTTTGTGGCGAGCGCATGTACTATCACGAAAGGTCTTAATTTCCAATCTCTTGAAGCATTAATTCATGTGGACATTCAAATGCAAAAGACATGCATGGCCCCGCACTTCCACCTGTGATTGATATGGTCAAATATAGTTACAAGCTCTCAACGTGAACTGTGCAAGATAAATGCGTAAACGTGCCTCCTGTTGAGAGTATTAAGCAAGGTCATTACGTGCGTGCATAGAGTTGTCCAAACCTCCTTTCACTATGTTTTCGACACCATATTTCTATCTTTAAGTGTCCTGTGGTGGTGTTTTAAGTTCGTATATAATAAACTGTGTAAACCAAGCTTGTGCCGTTTTGTATTTCTTGCCAAACAAGCCATAGGGACAATAATAAGTATGCCTTCAAAGGCGTGCTGTAACACCCTGCTTAGTTGAAAAGGATAGTAACTTATTGGTGGTTCCCAGAACTGATAAAGAAACAGGTTCTGTTGCAAGTGAAATTACATGGGAGTGATTGATACAAACAAGGCTATGATGCGTGAAGAAAGGTATGAAGGACAATTCTTGCGCAGGCTTGTAGGACATATAAAAAAACATTTTAATTTCGCGCCACCCGCGAAAATCATTTAAATTTTGCGCCAAAAACAATCGTGACGTCACGATCATGAGGAAATTGCGTCTGTTCGTGTTTATTTTTAATAAAGCGTCACTTCCTGCACGTCACAGGCGAGCATGACTAATGACAATGCCGCGCATCTCACAGATGGCGCTGCGCCCCATGAGCCGCCATCTTTGCGCCTATAGCTTCTATAGAAGCTTCGCTACCATCTATACATATACCTTGGCCGAATCGGCGCCTAAATTTCTGCTGCCTCGAAGCTCTCTCCTTACTTATTTTTGGTTGGCACAAGTTCGCCCATTAAACCTTTATTTTCAGTTCACTCTTCGCCTTCTCGTTGCCTTAATTCGTGACAATATTCAGGAACAAACGGGACTCATGTATTCATTGGCGAATCCAAGGGGGGGGGGCCGACGGGGCGGCCCCCCCCCCCCCAAGCCAGGTCGTCCCCCCCTCCCCCTTTTCGGGGGGCAATTTTACATGAGAGGACCCCCGGTGACATGAAATAATGGGAGAATAGTATCTTTACAAATCCCCCCCCCCCCAAACGGAGTTCTGGATCCGTCACTGCATGTATTGTAGTCATGGCAGCCGCCGTGCTTTAGTTTGATGGAAGGCTCGGCTCATTACGCATTCCGCAAGAGGTTCATAATTTGCCTCGCAGCAGATTCGGTGACTTGACTGGTACTCCGGCATTGTATATCCATAACAGCCGAACTAGAAGTTGATCAGGCAGCCATACATCTTGATGAGTACGCGAGGGAATGACACACGTGCATGCTCAGGAGAAACATCGAATTTGACGACAGCATCCTCTGTCGCTAATAAACAACCAAGAGTGAGCGCTTTTTCCCCCTAGTAAAATACAAAAAGGAGCACCGGTACCTTCAAAGTGTCAAAAAAAAATATTAAAAGGGTCAAGTCGGAAACACAGGAAACACGGGAGAGTGTCCACAAAACCACTTCTAAACCCATTTCCCTGCCCCCTTCTGCACTAGTTCAAACCATTCTTGACTCTTCGAGGTTAATATGATAAAGATTCCAGAATCAAAATCTACTAGTTTGTGTATGACTTCACCTGGTGGAAAACTGGTATCAAGGATTTTGAGGACTACAAAATAAGCGCATTCAGAAGGGGATGAGAAAAACGCTTTTGAACGAGCTTCGGAGCAGATCTTAAGCCACAATAGGCACACAAGGAACTTTAAGGAAGTCCACTCTAGGTCACTGCAGTCAATAAAGCTAGCATTCTTTGGCCGAGAGAGTGCCTGTGCTCGCATGAAGATGTCTTCGTGCATTCTCATAGTAAAACCATCTGAACAGGCGATTTCCGAAAATAATTTATTTTAATCTCACCGAGCGTTGGCATCACAATCATCCGTTGACGGAACCACTCTAGCTCGAGACAAAAGGTGGGTCTCTATGAAAAATCCGGATAACGTCACTAGCAGTTTGCTAGCTCCGAGTTGAATGTGCCATTCAAAATAGCTTGGAAAATACAGAAGTGTACAAGTGGACATATAAAGGCGGGCGTACTTGGGGGTATCCATTTTGTCTTTTGTTTGCATTTGGAGACTGCGTTTTGCCGGGGCCTTGTTTTCTGTTTTGTGTTCGGCTGCTTGACTTCAAGTTTGCGATTGGTTCAGCTTTGCCCTGGAATGTATCGATCTCCAACTCTGTAGATTCTTCCGGAACGAATTTTTTCCAAGATTGCGAACTGTATTTTACATACAGAGTACAAGATAGTGAGAGATATAATTAAGATAGAGTAGTGAATACTCTAGACTAAATGTATTTTCAAGATACCAAAATACTACCGAACGTTTTTGAAATACAGGATTTTGAATAGACTAGTTAAGATAGGCACAAGCCTGGATCAAGAAGTGGAGGACAGGCGTTGACGCAAACTTTTTGACAGGGTCTATTGCAGGGTAATTGGGAATAAATTTGTAGCTTTAGCCGCAAACGTCGGTACGCAGTCCCCCTTCGTGTGTCCAACCTCAAGCACGCCAGGAATCAGGGAGCGTTTGCTGCGACGCCCCGTGTGCCCTAGTTGCTCACACTGCAGGCACAAAGACGGTCTGCCACCCTTGGAAAGAAGACCTGGGTAGCCAGAAACAGTCATCTGATGCGCTAGCTCAACCCTGGACACCCGGTCGAGCAGCGCGAGGGTTAACAATCTGGTCGAGTTCTCGATCTCGCATTCACTGCCCCGCCCCCACCACATTTCTCTGCGAATTCACTCAATCCTGCCGAAGGACTCGAGAGCGCCGCTTACCTCTTTGTCGTCACCGTAATTCGGCTGTCGTTGTACCCGAAGCGATATGCCTCGGTCTTTTTGGGGTCCGAAATCACCCACCGCCTCTTTGATTGTTATCTCGCCGAGGGAAGTCAGACGTTTCCGTGTTTCGACGTCGTCTAGCGTGCAGATCCACAAATGGTTCAGCTGGACGGCGCCAAGTACCGCGGCATGCAGCATTCAGATTGCAGCGTCCAGCGACCTTGCAAAACATCCAAACTTGTAGGGATTTTTTTCTGCGGTCTGAACGGAGAAATGCAGTTGTGGCGAGCTGCTTGCCGGAAGGAAGATTAGGAAGGAGCATCCTGTTGTCCTCTTTTGACTGGTCGACTCCAGCCGATGCAGCCGCTCTGTTGTTGCTTATAAGTGGCCCAAGGTAAGTCTCGCAGGAGCTCAGAAAACACGACATTCTCTGACAGAACGCGTCTGCCCACAAATTTCATTTTAGCACTTCCAATCGTTCTGTTAATTATTTATTTGGTTTATTTGATCAATTTTACGGTTCTCGCCTAAAGAGGACCATGAATGTGATTTGGAAGTTTTATTTGACGAGAGAATTGGGCTTCACCAACGTCAAACGCACTGTTGACAAAATTCTAGCCCGAACAGGCATTTGGGTGCCGCACTAATCAATTAAACGGGTGTGCTAGTAATCACGCCGGGAACGATGCCCGAGACCTCCCCGAGGCGGCGGCAGAAACGTGAACCAAAGTGCGCCCCGTGACGTCGAAGCATGAGGACAACGAGTTCTTCCTCGGGCGATTGGTTCAAACGAATGACGCGCTCTCGGCGTTGCGGCAACGTCGGCAATTCGTGCGGAGATTTGTGTCTCCCGGCTCTGGCGCGGCGACTCCCGCGACTGAGGTGTCGGTGTGATGTCTGGGGCGCCCTTCGTAAACGCTAATCCAGAGTTTCGCGTCCTGAGAAGCATCTCGCGTTCTGTCGGCGTGAGGTCGCTAAACGGGAGCTCAAAACTCGTCTGCGAGCGCTGCGTTGTCGTTCATTGTTTTCAGTTCACCGACCGAAATGCACTATAACCCGAACGCGAGAACTGCGCTGAGTGTTCACAAAATCGTACCGAGAATCGACAGGGCTCAACAACGTAACGCCCGAATGCCTTTTTACAGCGGAACTGTTAAGGGCTAGTTTTTTCAGGATCGTGTGCACCAGCAAAGAAATGATGACACCACACTCTGAACAGCTATCGCAATCTATGAGTGACGGCGGCAAGCCGATTGTCTGGTTGTCACCGCCGGTCATAAATGCCGGCAGCCTTTCCACTCTGGCTTGCTGACTTGCGGCCGGCCATTAGTTTCTTCCTCGTCCTCGACTGTTTTTCGCGCCGTTTCCTACGTTCTTATCAGTTGCCATCTGGACTCACGATGGGTCGGCCGCGTGCCTTTTCGGAGGAAGAAAAGCGGAAGCGGAAGGAGCGGCAACGTGCGCAGCAGCGTGAATGGCTCCGCAACCGCCGCGAAGCCGCTGTCGCCTTGAGTTCCACTGCGTGCAGCGCTTCAGATTTTCTTGCCAAAGAAGAGCACATCGCTCGCCTGCAAAGCCGCCGCCGAGAACAGAACCAGCGGTGTAAAGGGCGCCGGCGGTCCAACGCCATGGAGGCCAAGCGCAAGCGCGAGGTCCGGCGACGAGAGCACTCCACGCCGGCTGAACCGTTCCCGGGTGCGACGGCGAGGATCCGGAGCCCCCTACTGCGGGACGAGTAGGGGCTCTGAGATGTGGTAGTAACTCAAGAGCTGGGGATGTCATGGATGAAACGTTGCATGTAGCCGCTCAACGTCTATACAGGATAGGGCGCTGCGGTCAAATGCGTACATAATCGCGTTAAACTTTGCATGCATTGGCTCAACGTTTATAGACGAGAGGGCGATGCGGTCAAATGCTCAAATGCGTATATAACCACGTTCCATACCACATATTTTCTTTCTGACATGGATGAAAACGAACGAAAGGCTCGGCATGCTGCAGCTCAGCGTCTACGCAGACAAGCACCGCCAGAGCTTCGCCCCAATCAACATCATTCACCACGTGGAGATGAGGTCAATTTGTTTTTGACAAGTTTTTCCTCGGGGAGCCCAACCCTTTGTGTCTAAATAAATATTTGTATTAAGAAGATGAAATGACTGCAGATATGAGACTGAGCACAATGAATAGTTTCTTTAAATGCATAAATAATAATATGAAGGGAGTGTTTATACCGCAAAAATGACTCCCCCATATAATCAAAAGCAACTTTTTGAATTTGTGATGAAGCAAAATAAGGATGCTTTCGAGAAACACACATAGTGACTCCTTGCGTTTATTATATTTGCCTTCTTCTTTAAGATCATAAATGCGCGTTCTTAATTACACCTTTATCTTCCTATGGCGCCACTATCACTTAAGTAATGTTTCGCTCTCATAAATAATTGCCCTTTCAACTATAGTGTGTCTTAAAGTCGTCTACATGCAGAAATGGCCCCAGTGCTGATGCTGATGCATTTCCTTAGATGTATCCGATACGCCGACGGTGCAAATAGGGGAAACGTGTTACAAAATCAAGTGCAGAAGTTCTGCACTAAATGATTACATGCCCTTAGGTATTGAAAATAATTATCAGACGACAATTAAAAAGCCAAGGCAAAAAATCGATGTAAAACTCGACGAAAAACACGAATACAACGCCTTCGCGAAGGCGCGCAGGGGAGAGAGGAGCGACGATTTGAAGCAACCTTGTGGCGGCCGCCTCACGCGACTCCAAGATGGCAGCGCCGATGCGACGAAAAAAAAAACAACAGAAAGTTCTATAGATTTGCGGTAAATTGTCCTGCTGTTCCGTAAAGAGTGCAAACCGCTAAATTACTCCGCAAACGCTGACATTCCTTCCCACTTTGTGAGTGTGAACGATGGGGTGCGAGGGAGAGGGAGGCTGGCTTTTGCAGCCCATGTTCTCTGCATTGTAAAAAAACAAAAACAAAAAAAAACAATTGATTTATGCGATTTTAGGTCACGTAAATGTAACTTTGCCATATACACTCAGGTTAAAGAGACCCATGAACCAGATTCAAATAACAAAATTTAACAGCATGCTGTTAGAAAAAAAAGAGGTTGTGAAATGCATTATAATCTCGTTTGCATGGCTGATGATATCGAGGGTAGCACGAACGAAAGCCCACGTTCGTGCTCCATTTTCGAAGGAACGTCTTTGAAAGACACCGCTACAGAAAGATAAAATATACGCGCAGTGACTTTAAGCAGCACTACCTAGTTTCCAACGCCCTAAAAATATCAATAATCTTACATTTTAAAAGAAAAACTACATTCAGTACTAATTGGAATATTCTAACATTTGGCAACCTTCAAATCAAACTTTTTAGTATGCCAAACGGGCACTAACACTATACATAATCGCATGCTGTTTCCTGGATTAACAACAAGTCGACGGGGTATGGCCATCATAATGATGCCAATGAGTAAGTCGCAGGTCCTTACCACCATGACCATCTCCAGGGAGTAGAGCAGAACGTAGAGTCCTTGCACTGCGGTGATGGCGGACATGAGGTAGTCCCGCTTCCAAGGAGCGTCACTGTTGTTCAGGAAGTTGGCCAGGCCGCTGAGCAGGAGGACGAAACCCGTGGCGACGAAACCCACCAGAACGTGGAACCATCCCTCGGTGAGCATGGTAGCCAGTAGGCTCGCCTGGACACCATTCGCATGGTCATAAATCCGGTACTTCGTGCAGCTCCGGTACTTTTCCCTCGATTTTAAGGTTATGAGTCTTTACATTGGAGGAAGTGTTTCTGTATTACGATGAGTAATTTATTTTTCAGCGTCTCGTGTAGTTTTGTAGATACCTTATCCCAACGTTTTGTTCTGGTGGTCTACGTCGAAACCTAAACTACCGGCTTGAGGAGATGGTAACCCAAGTAATCAGCTGCACGGTCATCTTGTTTCGAGAACTTCCTAACGCTGTAAAGCAAAACGGACGACTCGCCTGCTCAGAAAGAGCAGGTCCAATCGATCAGGTAAGATGCTATGGCTGTTTTACTGCCTTGTTTCTTAGATATCGAACATATTTAGCATATTTAGCATATTTAGCAAAAAGCGAGTTCGCCGCGGTATTTACTCGGCGCAAAAAAATGACCGCAGTGTTTGCAGCGAATGCTCGAACAAGTTCCCTCTTATCTTCTGAGAAGAACTACACTCTTGGTGGTGTACAAAGCACGCTGAAGAAGCTTTGTGGAAGCTTTTTTTAAGCTAGTGGTGAGCAGGAACGAACCCAAATATGAACACTATAGTGAAAATTTTGACTTCAGGGCCTTCCGAAAACTCTTCGATGAACGGCGGCGATCGACGACACGCTTGAGCGAGCATGGAGTCAAGAATCTTCGTGCGCTGTCGCCGAGAAGCATTTACAAACGACGGTCGACCGCCGGGGCAGCAAAAATGAAGCAGATCATGGCGAAAGAAATGGCAACACAAAGAAGTAACCTACTTGAGTACGAACATGACGTCATGGCACAAGGTTGCTTGGTAAACAGTAAACCCGCTGAATGCCCCGCTGATAATGTGATGCGAGCAGTTTTAATATCGGTCTAAAGTGGACCGCGGTTTTCCATTAGTGTAATATGTTGGCATAGCTCGTATTTAGTCTCAGTCAATTGATATCAGTCATTTTTTTTGGTTGGACTTTTGACCAAATTTAGTCTTTAATGGATTTGCATTCAGGGGAGATGTCTTGGCTTTTTGAAATATTAAATAAAGGTTTCCTTTCTTTTGCGTACAAAACGAAATCATATTGAACAATACGAGCCATACCCCATATTACTATGGAAAATGCCAAAATAGAAATAATCAAAAATTAAAATAGCTTTATCATCGGACGTAGCAATTAAGTGCTTAAAGAGACCATGAAAGGATTTTGAATTTGAAGTCAATCCACCGCACGTCCTAAAAGTCGTAAAAAAAAACAACACGAAAATAGAGAGGACATTTCTTTTTGCGATAGAACTTTAAAAAGGAAAGTTTACTGTTTTATGCCTTGTTTCCTTAGAAAACTCCCTGCCTTCTCACTGCGATGCATCCGCGTGCCACGGCACGTCAGCGAAATACACATCGCCAATTGGATCAGAGCCTACCTCACCAGCAACGCGATTTTAAACAATAAATTGCCGGCGAATGTTTCTCCAAAGTTTTGTTGAAGAAATTACTGGTGCGAAGTTTAGTTAAAGGCGTGAATGAAGGATGCCAATTTTGACGCGTTTTCATCACCAGAGAAAAGTGATTAATGTTATCATTCCTTGAACGATCGCACCGTTTATGTGATCACAAAATCATATTTCTACGTTGCTATATCTCTTCTAATATTACATTTTCTTTTGTAATCGTAGAAAAGGCGCGTGGCGAGATTTGTACTATCAGTGAAGTCTAGTTTAAAGTCGTAATCGTCCAAGACGGCGTACTGCATTTTTTTTCTTTTTTCATTGACTCTGCGCTGCGAGCCTATCCTGACAAAAGAAAACTTAATAAAGCGTGAGCCCATAGGAAACTGTACATATTCTGCTATACGCCAGTGAGTGGCAGCGCGTCCCCTTCTTTTTAGAGATATCATGGAAACGGCTGACGGCGGCGGAGAAGCGGCTGTCGTGCTCACGACCTGCTGAGCTTCGTACCGCGTATGGGACCAGTCCCATGCTGTCGTTTTAGCGCAACATATCTAATTGAATTTCGCTCAGCGGCGAGGTGTCCATGACTATCACGGTGATGAGGGGAGCCGATTAAGAAAATATGTTGGTGGCATCGGCGCCATCAGCGCAGAAAAATCCTGTTGTAAAACCTACGGCACATCAGCACAGCAGCTCGCCGGAAACGCCCCATTCTCCTACTGCCGGAAAACTTCCGGTTCCGGTGGCAAAGCACGTCACGACCGTCAAAATTACGCGGCGGCTTGTTTCGCCGTGAGTTGGAGAGGGAAAAAAAATCCATATTTCAATACTTTTTCGTGTAAAAGTTCATAAACCGAAGCGAAAACCAATGCCTGTTCGGCGTTCAGTGAATAATGAAGGTTTAATGTAGAAGTTATTGGCAAAAATAAGAAGGTAATTGCATGGTTCCTTCATGACACATTTTTCTAGCTTATTGCTAAGGTTCAAGCTTAGGCGAGTTGGTACGACATACTTCAAAGACAAATAAAGCGGAAAAAGACGACGGACTGGATGAAGGAAGAAAGGAAGCACAGCACTCTGTCTGTGTCTTCCTTTATCCAGTCCGTCATCATTTTGCCATAGAGTAATATAGTAAACGTAAAGAGAGGACACAGGAGCCGATTCGCGGCCCAGATAGTGCGTTTAATACCCTCCGCTACGTGGCGCTTTTCTGCAATTTGGTTAAAATTAATTAAAACTCTTTCTGTGAAAAGTATTTATTTTTTTAAATTGCAATGCTTTAAAATTATTTAAAGTACTTAAAACGACTAAATAGTTTAAATCAAATACGTCACAAAAACCACGTGATGAATGGCGCCTGCCATGGCCTGCCTGCCTGCACGCCGTCGCCTCTGCATCATTCTGCATGGCCTCTGCTCGTCCCTGCGTCGTTCGTCTGTGCCGTGCGTGCCGTCCGTCTGTGCTTTCTGCTGCATCATGTTCGGTCGACTTTGCATCAATCAAGGTGACGCATGACCGCCCGCGTGCTCGCATGCTCGGCGTGAATTCGTGGAGCCGATCGGTTTGAGCTTCTCGCGCTGTTGTTTCTGCCGGGCTGTCTGGCTGCACTTGAACGTGTGTGCATGTTGATTTTCGATGAGATTGTTTTAAAAAAGAATTTAACTTACGACCCTGCACACGACATTGTCCATGGGTTTACAGATGACGGTGTTGAACGAACCTCTAACATTGCAGATAGAGCCTTGGTTGTTATGCTGTCTGGAATTTCCAGGAGGTGGGTTTAGCCCCTTGCATACACTGTTGTGCACACTCCAACAACGTCTTCTGTTTAACGCAGTCTCCTCATTTCTCTCATTCGGGAGCTTAAGACTGTTGGCTTCACAGTAAAGGCTGTGGTCTGTGGTTAGGGGCTTCAAACGTAAGCTTGGTGTGTGTGTTGATAAGCCATTTTTTGAAGTTGACAACGAACACGTTTACTTTGTCTTTGATGTTCCGCACCTTCCCAAAACAACCAAGAGCAATCTCCAAGCACACAAACTTTGCATTGGAAATGAGGTCATTGAGTGGTCTTCTATTGTTGAACTTTATCGTTCTACCCATGAGATGAGCTTGCAATTGGCTCTGAAACTTACTGAGAGACACATTTTTTCAAGAACCTTTCTGTAACATGGAAGAAAATTGTGCCGCACAGGTACTGAGTGCCTCACTCTTTCTTGCAATCATATCCCTTGTTTATGCCAAGGAACTTCCTGAGGCAGCCATGGCTACAGCCTATTTCTGTGATAGGATGTGCATACTTTTTGATTGTCTAAATAGCTCAAAAATTCAAGAAGACAGGGCAGAAGTTGCGTCATGCCATTCTGAAGGGAGAATCTGAAATACTTGATTTTCTCCACCAGTAACTCGGATGGATTTCAGCATGGCAGTTCCAAAGTAGGAGGCAGCCATAAGCCATCATAGGGTGGCAAGTTACTATAAAAAGTGTCCTCATGCTCTGGGATGAGCTTTCAAGCAGCCATGACTTTAAGTTCTTACTTACACGACGCCTGCAGCAAGACACACTTGAGAACGTTTTTGGAGCTATATACGACAAATGCGTTTGGGCTTGCAACACAAACCCAAATGTGCATCAGTTCACCTCAGGACTAAAACACCTATGGATAAAGAAACTGTTCAAACTGTCGGACAATGAAAACGTAGTAGAGGATGACAAGGCTGACCTCCTAAAGGAGTTGCAAATATCTTCGCACCATGAAAGTTTAATTTCAGACATTGTGGAATGTCTTCCAATTGATAACTTCCCGCCACTAGAGGATATTTCTGAGCTGGCATCAGACATCAGGTCTAACATAATTGATGACTCGTCCACTTATTACGTTTGGGGCTATTTGATCAAGCTTTTGCTTGAACAGACAACTTACAGCTGTGGCTGTTCTCAGCTGCTATCGGATGAGTCTAATAACTTGACCAGGCCTCACCAGTACTGTCTTGTTCTTAAAGCATACCACGTGCCTGGAAAATTCTTCGGGAACTTAGTAGTACCATCACAGGCTGCCTTTCATTTCATTCAGCAACTAGAAAATCACTTTCTTCCCATAATAGAGAGTGTGACACATGTTCGAGGAGTGTGTGCCGCCTTGTATCGCACACTTTGAGGTCTGGGTGGTTTTAGCCTTTGCCCAGAGGAGTACCACAAAGGGTTTTTAAAATTGTTTTGCAGAATACGCTTGGGTTGACATGTTTGATTTCTTAACCGGAATTTGGACAAAGTTCGGTTGCACTCTTCAGTGGCTAGTAAGCAACGAGACAGGTTTAACTGTTAATAGTGTATTAACAGAGGCGGTTGCCAAACCAAAAACAAAAAGTGCTTATTAAGTGGGCGGTGCAGCTTGCTCTCCAAATATTTGTTTCCCCTTTTTCCAGCGAATGTGTATCACGGCTTCCTAACAAAAATATTTATCCACTTTCTACAAAATTTCGATAGAAAATAGTGTATAGAGGCTAAAAATATTTGAAAGAAAATGTATCCACTTTTGTATCCACTGTCCATAGTTTTTTAGCCGCTTTTTTCTGAAGCCATATTTCTTTTCTGAACGATTTCGGGAAATGTTTACGGACGTTGAATCTTGTCAGATTTCGAATAGAGTTCTCATTGTTTGGTAATGGCTCGCCCGCAGTGAGTTTGAGGCTATGCAAATTGGTGTTTTTTTATATTTGCCGGAAATCGGGAATTTGTACTATCCGGTGTGTGCTTCGCACTCTTATTATACTCTTATGACTGGTAATGATAGCGATGTCTTATTTATTTTTGCACTTACTTCCCGTACCCGAGTCGGCGTGAAAGTGAATGTATCATACAGCATGTTCTCTGTGGAAAGGCTTTGTTAACTTGGTTCCGCTAAGAATCTATTACGAAGAGTACGATATGCCGAAGTCCTTCATATTCATTTATTTTTGTGAGTATCTGTTTCGTATAAAACATACAGAGCTTCTGAAGTAAATGATGTATACATGAATGTGGTCCAATAAAATGTTTTCGAACCACTTACTGTTGTTGACCCCAAAATACTCCACCAGCCAGGAGTCAATGCGGCGATTGTGTAACTTCAATGCTTTACAATAGAAAAAGAACAAGAAATATACTTCTGCTTTGTGAAGTAAGTTGAAATATTGTTTGACACATTTTGCACGGACTCTATCGTAAAAAATAAAGCAAAAGTGCGTCAATATTAAAAAAAAAAACTCCAAAGAAACAGCGGCTTCGGGAGTCAAGGAGCTCCCGAGAGCCGAGCGAGGCGGGGAGGAAAAAGAGAGAGAAGGGTACCGGAGAACCTGGAGCAGAAACGCCCAAACCGAAACCGAAACTAACTTGACCGGAAACGGAATCAGATCATGCTTAATACCGCCCGCTAGGAGCGCTACCTGTCACTGGTCTATCTGGGCCGCTGGGGCCTATGGCAGTGTCCGCTCTTTACCTTGTGTATATTACTCTATGATTTTGCGCTGTTTTCATCTTTTAGGCATGCTATCTTATATACGTATTATACATTTTTATCTTACAAAATACTGAAGGGTGCGCCATAGCTATCTAAAGGGAAGGTGAATGCGTCCTTGAATTTGAACAAGCAGTAAACGCTGTAATGTAAACACTTCAAAAATTATGTGTCCTAAGTTCTATTTCAACCTTATTTGTAGGAGCGTCAAAATATCGAAAACAATTTCGACGTAGACCCGCCCGTTGCGGCACGCCGACGGTATGGGAAATCGCGAGAGCGGAGAGAAAAACTAACAGAAGTAAACGAAGACACAGTGAGGGCAAAGGCGAGCCGGTGTAAGTTTCCAATTTCGTGCACCTGAGACTGGGTGAAAAAATCTAGAACGAACCAAAAGTAGGAGAGTCAGAAAAAAGCCTGACTGACTTCTCTTCCTGTCACGTTGACTTTTGGCTGTTGCGATATTTTCCCACCCAGTATCAAGTGCTTTACCACAATGACAGGAAAAGTGGCGTCATCAGCGGAGCCAGACGACCCTTGCTCGCCTCTAAGCTGGATCGCGGTTGCCATCAATGACGTCACGACGCTCTGAACCGATAATAGGCGGCACAGATGATCGCCGCATGGCCAGGGATGATCGCTGCACATGGGCTTAGAACTAAATACGGTTCACGTGTACGTCCGCCCAAGATAAATGTGATGTCTGAATTCACGGTACAAAAAGCTATAGAAGTCCGCTCATAACTCATATTTCTTTATAAATGCTTCAGTTTCCCTTTATTGAAAACACCGCGAGCTGAAAATTATCCAAGCGGAGTGAAAACAACAATGTAATTTAAATCCCTTCCGAAAAAAAAAAGTGTAGACTATTATTTTTACACTTCAAATTGACTAGTCCGTTCTCCATTGAAAAAAGTGGATATAATATGGCATGTTTTATTTATATGGTATTGAAAATATCAGATGCTTAGAGGCGTATATTTTTATTTATAGTAGCAGTGCACTGCAAGTGTTTTCAGCAAGTACCGAGTAAATATAGTTCGTTTAGCTCGACACGAAAGAAGACAACTTCGTACCCAGGAAGAGGAGACTCGAATGAGACAAATGAAAATGCATTGTCGAAAAGCCACTGGTCCTGTGGAATACTGCTACGTGCTTCGCTCGGTCATTCTTATTGGCTCGAATAACTATTGTAAAGCCCTTTAGAAGATAAGCTTACGTATAACCAATCTAAAATATGCGCAAATTAGGAACAATGGGCGACGGGCGACGGGCGACATCACAGTACGGTCGCTGCTTTATCGCATTGTGCGATTGATCCCGCGGCGAAGGTTGTGCGCTCAGGTTCTTGATGTCAGTTACATGAAATGGGAGCCCGTTCCTGGGTCCACGCTTCATGCCTTCCCTGTGTCATGCACCACCAGTGTGGACGCTTGGCCTCTAGGTGTTGAGCGACCAAGAGAGAGTCGTCGCGTGACTGCTAAGAACTAATCAATGATCAAACGCAGGTGCCAATATTCTCTCTGTGGTATTCAACGGAACATTATTGTAGTGTGCTGTGGACAACCACCCTCAAATTTGAAAGCGCCATTTATAGGCTTATTTAAAAAATTTGAGTTTTATTTCGATCGAACGATCGAACCGCCTTATGCATAATTGCGTTCTATCAGAACGCAGCAAGCGCCAACATTAGTCACGACCCTCTAAGCACGCGACGTCGTGCAAGCGTAGCCACGTCCTCCTATGGTGCAGTTTTGGCGTAGAACTACATTTTTCTCCACTCTTAGAAAAGGGTGAAAAGTTGGGAGTCGGATCTCACGAAAAATGAGTGAAGAAATGTTACAAAACGTAGAACGAAGTGTCGTCACGCAGAATAAATGTGGTAGCGGTGCACAGCAGATGGCGATCAAAACTTGATCACGGAGTTCGTGACGCACGTCAAAATAACTTTGGAACGCGGAAATAAGAAAACCAAAGAACCTTCGAGCTCTCATGCTTGACGACACACTCCTCGCACCGCGGCATACCAATAACGCGGCGAACAGGCTGTCCCGTTTGCCACAAAGTCGCCCGCGGCTCCTTTCATCCGTGCGTGTATATTCCCCAAAAAGCTTCGTATCGTTTGTTTCAACACCACCACCTAGAAAGAAGGCCTCCGCATGGCCTCCTCTCCTCTATGAAGTGTCGTCAGACTCCGATCATGCTAACACGGCTATTGGGCCCGAGCCCGAACTGCGACGTGCTGATTGGCCACGAGCCCCAGCCGAACACTGACACAGCACTCGTGCCCAATCTTACGCCTCTATCGATCTAAATGGGATGACGCGTGCCTTCTGTTCTGGGTGGTGTTGGTTTAAAGCGGCCCAATAGCGTGTTCATGTTTTCTCCGTAGACTAAGTAAGCAGGCAATTCCGTAAATGCGACTCGGAGATGACGGTGCGGGGGGGGGGGGGGCTGCAAAATTGCTTCTACGGGACTTCGAGCCACGGGTATTCCCTTCTTGCGCACCCGCCAGGGTCATACGGCATGAGTTTGTGGACGTATCTCCAACTTCCAGAAATGACATGTATGGGACTAGTGGACAAAGCACGGCCTCTCCCATCTAACCCCCTCTCATTTCTTGTGCCACCCACACGAGGTTCTACGTACATTTATGCAGCAGAGTACACCTATGCACCGAACAAACTTTTTTTGTTGATTGTTTTAAGTTTTCACAGTTGGGGAGTGTTTTTGAAGCGTTGCGGAGTACTCTGTCCTGTCTGTTTAGTTTTCTGTGTTCGCCTTTTTTTCATAGTTGTGCTATGTGGCCGCAGAGGCTTGCAGCGCTGAAGTTTGGAAGCCGGCCCACTAGGATACCTCTCTTTGACCTCGGCACGCTTCACGAGTTTTTTTCGAGGCTAAAAATTAGTTGGCTTTAGTAACAATGCATTTCTGCATTAAAGAAAATCTTGACGGTTTCATGTATACGCTAATGAAGCGTTAGTTAAACTCGCTGACAGAAAGTCGTCAGCTTAACTAACTCAGCTCTGGCAGGCAGGAAAATCACCTATTGGGTAAGGAATTTTGTGCTAACGTAACAAAAAAATACTCGTTTATCACATTTAAGTAATGTTTTAAATCAGCTTTGTGAATGGAATTTATTTTTATAATTTATATTTAAAGCCTGGCTGTAACCGATATATGTTTTACTTGTGTTAGCTAGAAAATGTGCGAGCAGCAAAAAATATTATGTCATGTCTTCACACTCCAAGCAAAAAAAAAAAATGCAAGAGTTAAAAAAAATAGTTTAACATTAAATTATTACAAATTTGAGTAACATGAGTTACGGGTTGTAGTTGAGCTAGTTGGTGCATACTTTCCTTTCCTTCTGCGTCCTCGTTTTTTGTGTTCAGCTGACCCGAATGCCAAAAATTGATATGATTTGCGGTACCTTTAAAAGCGCTGAGCCGATCACTTGAGTTTCAATATCCTCTTCTTAAAAAACTTTGTTTATGATATAAATATTTCCTTTTTTAATCACAAATGTATATTTAAAAATTTCGAAAATTGGCGTGTTTATATAACCGTACAAAGCCTTCGATCATCATTAATAGGGTACATTGAAGTTAATAAAAATGTATAACATTTTATTGGTCTACATGTTACAGAGAAAGATGGAAAATAAACACTCCTATGAATTTTTAATACGCTCAAATTATATGGTTTCTGAATTTCGGGCTATAATATTTACGATGTAAAAAAACGAGCTCCAGCTTTAAAGGGGTTCGGAAACAGAATTCCAGCGCGAATGCTCTAGCTTCAATGTCTTGCATGTTGCAGCGTAACCTACAAAATACCCGTCTTTCTTTGAAAGGCACGAGCAAAGTAATTATAGAGCTAACAAAGCGATCTTTCACTGTGCACCTTTTGGATGCATGCGGAGCCTATTTGGGAGGTAAACTAGCAACATTAGAGAACTTTCTACGTAGTCATGACGTAGCAAGTTCCATCGGAGCCGCACCGCTCCTTGGAAATCAACAGTTTGCTTCATAGCTTTCCTCTTCAACTCACAAATCGTGCATCGTACCAAACGGTTCAAGAAGACGGAAAGGAGGGACTCCGGCCCCCTCTTGCTCGGACCCTAGTTTGTGCACCCGGACACAGTCATTCTCTCGCTAGAAGATTAGCCCGTCGCTGAAAATTTGGACAAAAGTTTCTTTTCCGGATCCATTCACCCCTAAGCTGACAGTGCTGTGGAAGCTACGCGCTCCTTGGGCCAGCCACACGCTCGTCACCCGACGGGTACTTCGAAAGGCTCGGTTGTAACGCGTTGACGCTATCGACACCACCACAACGCTGACAACGCCAACAACGGCAAAGCTCATGGCCACGCCAGCCTTGCTACGTCACGAATGCAGGGAATCCTTTTTTTTCTGCTTTTGTTTGCTCCGGATATCCCATGACGCAACGCGCTCTCCGTTTGCTTCTCTTCGAGCGCTTGCTCGAGTGCACCGTTGGGAACGAAAAGTGTAGCCAGTCATTCAAAATACAAACGTGCGATTATCATTTACGGCTATTATCCGTCATGCTTGACTCAGTTCCGAAACAAATTTGAATAGTTCAATTTTCGTTTTCGTCCCCCTTTAAACCTCTTATGAGCTGCTTACCTGTTCAACGGATTCGTCCTCATCTTCAGTTTTCGATGATCTTGAATGCCGCTTCTCAATGGCCTCATTCCCGGCAAACTTCTGCACCAGGTCTTTCTGGTTATTTTGCGTCCCCAAGAATAAGAGTCAGCAAGCACTTGAGTACCACGTTTTAAGAATACACAAGAGAACCTTCCTTCCTTGCTATCAAAATCATTATGGGGGACTCTATATTTCAGCGTGCAATTCTAATAAACGCAATTGAATAAGCCGAGGCTTTTTTTTCTTCAAAGAGATTGTTTTTCGTAAAAAAAAAACTTCAATGAAAAAGGACACCTACGATATAGGACCAGCAGGTGTTTTACAATGGGTCGTTGGCGTATCGGAACAAAACAAATCGGCACCAAGGCATTACCAGGACATACAGGGAATTCTCAGATTACGTGCGATAACGCACGCATATACGCACGAATTGTTTCAACGGAGCAAAACTACCTTTTTTTCACGGACATAAAATGTGGAAGACACACGACGCTACCAACCAGTCGAATCTTGACCGTATGCTCAAAATATTTCCATGTTAATTTGAAATAATTTTGCTCAAATGATATTGACCACCCTGGTAAAACAAATTGTACTAATGCGTCCAATAAACATCTAATAACACGTATGGTTATATAAGAGGCGCGCGTCGTCATAGCTTGAAGTCGTGGAAAAACACAAGCACGTGGGCGCATTCCGGGAGCAAACAATCGCACGAAGTGTGTAAATACCAGATGCTTGCACGCCATCTAGATGTAGGTGTGCTATACCTGAAGGAAACCCGTTGCACCTATTCATTCTCACCATGCTGAGCAACTAACATAAAAAAACAAATTTACTGGTAATTTAATTACTTGCATTTATTGAAAAAAAAAGCTACGCCTGATACTTATTGGCTACGTGTGTAAGGCAAAAATATTAGCGACATGAAACTGACAATAATGCGTGAAAGAGTAAATAACTTGATTTTGGGCGCCATGTAATTTTGTCTGAAACGTGCCGCAAGCACATCTGAATTGGCAGGCTACCGACGTTATAACGAAGAGCATGAAAAACATGTACTGGGTATGCCGAAGTTAAAACAAATAAAATTAATTAAATGTACAGGGCGTGCTAAAAGCTCAGAACCCATCGCACGCGCGGCCGAAGTGGGCTGGTTTCCATACGGCGGCGCAACCATCGTCGGCTCTAACAGGCAGCCAGGGTCTTACGAGTGAAGGGGAACCTACCTCTTGGGTCAAAATGGCTTTGGCTTGACTCCTTTATAAACGATTTTGTCGATTTTACGGCAGAAGAGTGAATTCCCTCCCACTCTCAAAGCTCTCTCAGTCAACTGGCGCCGAACATAGCAGCGTCGCCGTACAAAAGGGGGACCGCTCAGGCCACGTGCCGGGCCGCGGCTCTGAACTATTTACAAAGACTGTACCACACAATTCTAGGCGTCGCTGTAGGCAGGAATATTTCATTTTTTTCCATCCACTTTTGGTATTGGGCGGCAAAAGCTCGAAAAATGACTGATGCGTATCTCAAACCTGCCTGCAAATGTTATACTTAGCGTCACCCCTAAACGCAGGTACCGACCATCATAAAGTCGCAACGTGACCACAAAAACTCAGATATAAAAACTTTCCTGAACGTATTTTAATCACTTAGCTTAGCGATCGTAACACTTATCATAATAGCTCATGTCCACAGAGTCAAATAGAACAAACAGTAAAGTGTACATTGACGTAGCGGTCACCGTATTTTTTTTAAATATTATATTAGAATCAGAAAATGGTCGTATATATCTCCGAAGTGATGCTCGACGCTCAGTAATTTATTTTCGGTATCACCCAACTGATAAGAAGAATCGGGTTTCTCCTCAACCTCGAGTGTAACTAGCAATCGGAATTCGGGCACGTTTAATAAGCTTCGTCACATTGCGGGGATGGCACTTCTGTGACTTCTTAGCGTGTTGCTCGGGAGGAACTCGTTGTGGCATGTTGTGTTTTTACTTTACTCCGTTCCACTTTATGTCCAACTACGTCCGCAACCTACGCTACAACCCAGGCGCACCCAAAGTCCCCTCATACTTATTTCTACAAGTGACGACAGCCAATACAAATGACGAAGCACATTGCGGTGGAACAAAAAGGAATCATTCAGTTCTGTCTTCTGCTGTGTGCCGCCATTCACTTCCATAAAACCTGCACCGTCACGCAATCGGCGCTTTAGAAAACCCTTATTGATGAACTTTAGTCGTGCCGATCAAGCCTAATGAAAAGTGTAGCGTCACCGACGCAGGTTGTCTTCGCAACACCGTCCCAAAGAGCGCAGGATCTTGGCGATTTCACTCTGAGTGATCGGTTTTGTCGGTCATAGCAAACGCACAAAGACGATGGGCGCCGCGTGCACTTTTGGCGCTGCGTGATTGGCTGCATCGTTAGATGGATGGAAGGATGTTACTGGCTATACTTTTTGTAACGGGCGGTAGCTTGCGTCACCTAGCATAAGTCTAAAAGGACAAACATCTGACTTCTTCCGCCCTTCTATGCCAATTTTCTCCCCCTTATTATCACCAGCGTCGGCTACGGGCTGACGTAGAGTGAAACGAGGGGTAAGGCGCTCTTCCGAAGGCGGGAATGCCATAAGAGAGCAACCCTAACACCGTTCCATCTGTGACTCTCTTTGAGAAGGTGTTTCGAATGATTTCTCTTTTATTACTTCGTATGTTGGTTTTCTCGAGTAATCACTAACGACTAGCTGGTAACTTTCTTGGAATATACGCACGAAATATTTCTACGGAGCAAAACTACCTTTCTTCACGGACATAAATCTTGGAAGACACACGACGCTACCAACATCTAATCTTGACCGGATGCTCAAGAGATTTACATGTTAATTTGAAATAATCTTGCTCAAATGATATTGACCACCCTGGTAAAACAAGTTGTACTAATGCGTCCAATAAACATCAAATAACACGTATGGTTGTATAAGAACTGACATGCACATATTGCAATTACTAAGTGTAACTTCAGTTCTGCCTATTAACTTCTAAACAACATTTTATTCTTGCCGATTTCAAGCTGAATGTATCGATGGTTTCACGCGACGCCTTATATAAGCACGTTGTTTGCAACGTGCGCACAGAATCAGTTCAGCGTTATCATCTTCCAAGTAAATGCACCTGATTGTGCGAAATATATAGTCTCCAGCAACATAAAAAAAAAAAACACTGGAAAGAGAAAAAACGGGGGGGGGGGGCGGGGACTGCTCGCCGCTTTAGGAAATAAACCCTTTCAGAAATTCAGTGCCATCTAGTTGCTGAAATATCAGTCCGAAAGACCGATCTCACCAGCCAGTTTTGCTACGCCACCGCTGGCGCGAAGCATCTAGGGAATTTTAGTCTTTGTGCACGTGCCCCAACCTCGCAGGAGCTCTGCACGTGCATAGCGCGAGGCGGCACGAGCCGACTCGAGAGCTGCCGCCTGCCTCTTCTGTACTAAAGTTAAGGCGGCCTCACGCATGCGCCGAACACTTGGTGAGGTCGGTCTATTTTTGTATTGTCATGGTGGATAAATTCTCGTACCTATTCATCAACGGTAGACGTACGAAAGTTAAGGTGTTTTTCAATGAACATTTATTTCTCTATCTGCTTCAGTTTCGATTGTGTCAAAGAACTACCGCTCTGCACAAGGCGCTTACAGTTGAGCAAACGTCTTCATAAAATTAACATACCATTGTCATGAGCTGTCTGAGGCGTGCCGAAGCCGAAAGTGCCAAGGCCTTACGTGGCAGCCTCAAGTGCGTAGAGCACAGAAGGTTGTAAGTCTCGTCACAGTGACATCGTAAGCAAAACAGCGAACTAACGTCTGGATGCCCATCGCTCTACTTAGGATTCGCATCGGTCTCTGTCTCCAAAAAGTTTCTTCACCAGCCATCAAAAGGCAATCATTAGCCTGTTCAGATGTTACACTTAGATTATGATAGCCGTCGAAGTAGCCAGACTGAATTTCAGAAAGAGTCTATTCCACGTCGCTCCAAAGGAATGGGTAAGGCCTTGCTGGTGCGCGCCGTTCCAGCCTTACTGCGTCATAGGGTCGATATGTAATCGCTCACAACATGCGCCCCGCCCCCCCCCCCCAAACATGTCACCATCTCGACCCTGCTCTCAGAGTGGGTCTTATATATTGATGGCAACTGTATTTACGCATACACAGATGCTACCGTAGAGCATCGAATCGAGATATGGCGATTGTGACTGGGTAGGAAAAGAAGCAGAGGGAACTCAGATTGAGTGATTGCTTCCCTCTAAATTCGGTGCGCCTTCGAAACATTCATGTAAACGCAACCTGTATGTTGGATATGCACGAGGGCGCATTCCATACAATTAATATCGCCGCCTTGGGCTGCATAAAACAGGAAGCAAATTTTCAGCATTTCCTTCAAAAAACGCGCTAAGAATTCCACTTCGCACAACGGAGAAACGCCTAGCTCTGCACAAGTTTCGCAATCCTCAGGGCCGTCTTACTCGTTCCTAAGACGGTATCTAAGCAATGTAATTTAGTGACAGAGTAGATTCCTTTGGCGTTTTTATGAATATTTTTTTCGTATCTCCATACAATTGACGAAGCCCCGGACTTAAACCAAAGGTGCCTCAACCGGCAGTGAATCCGAATCTGGCACAAGTTTGGCCATTTACTCCCAAAGGTGCTAGCTGACAGCCAAACTGCTAGCAGTGAAACATAGATGTCGTGCCTGTTTAATAAATAGGCGCCAAGATTTCCAAAGTATGATCAAAGAAGGTCAAGTGTGGCTCTACCTTAACGTGTTCGGCCTTTTTAGGGCCCAAAACTTCTAGAAAAATGTCATGTTTTAAAAAGAATCACTGTGCAACATAGAAAATGCGGTCTAGTAAATGAAGACCCATATATTTACAGACTAGATTTGATGGTTGATTGTTTCCACTTAATGACATGCACTAGACCACAGTGGGTAAGCTGCAAGCTCTGCACATGTTTATTGTTTTATGGACGCGTTCAAGCTTCTGGTTACTGCGTAAAGCTCTAAACGGGTGCTTGAACAATTATAGTAACACCCCCAATAAGGCACAGGTTTAGAGTTTGCCCGAAAATTCACCCACGTACTCATTACCGCCAGCCACGTCCCGTCTGTGCTGAGCAAATTTTCCGCTAGCCAGACGGACATCATGTTGACGTCAGTGGAGATCGGCGCATACACCTCATCGAAAAGGACAAGACAGACTGGGCACAGAAGAACACAACTTTATCCTATCAGACCAAGAATGAACTGCTTGGCTAAGTCTCTGCACTCCCCCTCGCGCTTCCTAGGCCGTTTTCACGGTTGTCTCTTCCACAAGTATGCACACCACGTAACTCGTCAGGGCTACTGCCTGAGCAATTTGATGCCATGGCTGATACGTGACGGTGGTTATTTTGCGGTTTCTTAGCCTGTATCTCAGCTATGACATGTACGTTAATATTTCTTAACACCTTGCTGTCAACAAGAATGTAACACAGCCAGTGATGTAAAAATATGCAATATTCGGTGACTTCTTACCAGTCTGTATATCCATTGTGGTACTGTTATGTAAGCCATCATCTTCTTGTAGTCGAGGTAGCTGCAACACCGTACAAACTTGGTTAGAAATCTATCCCGAAGGTGCAACCAATTATCACATATCTAGACTAGTAAGCTCCTAAGTTATTAGAGGTTTAGGATTCCCATATTTATTGTTCGAGTAGAATGGTGCTATATATGAAACATAATTTGACAAATAGACATATTCAACTTATTTATTTTAGTTTAGGAATGATATATTTTATTTTAAAAGCGTATTACACGCATGCCACTCACGTTTCCTTTTCCAAGGGGTATTGCAACGCCGCTAAGATAGTAGTTTTAGTCTTCTTATGTATCATGCCTTCTTCAAACTGCTTGTTGTAGCACACCTTTTAAAGAGAAGGATAAAAAGAAAAAGAAAGCGATGTTGAAATAAGTTACGACTAAGTAAATGTTGCTCAAGTTCTCATATAACCCTCCTTGTCAATACACTGCAGAGTATCCCAGGCAGCACACTAATGTTGGATCAACGGTGTTGCAACATATTGGTTAGATTGGATTCCAAGATTAGACCCAATATTTGAGTGCAACCCACTACAACGTTGGGTTCATAAAACGTCTGAGATAAGGCCACTGACGATCCGGGATATCTTCCATTATGATGTCAATATTGGCATTACAATTTACTCTATTAAATACCAATATCTATACCCAATATTACGCCATGATTTGCAATATGATATTCAAATAATACTACATGATTTTCAATATCTGTGTCCTGTGATAGGCCAATATTACCAATGTTCGTATTGAATAATACGCAAGGATTCCCGATGTTGGTATCCAGTATTATGCCACAATTTTCGCTATTGGTATCCAATAATGCGCTTGTTTTTCTTATTATTTTAACCAAGTATATTAAGGTTTTTCAAATATTTTTATTACACAGGGATTATTTAAGAACAAATAACAACGCGAATTATTTTGGTTTTTACCTCTCCGAGGATTTGCTCTGAAACACGCGCAACTATGTGGCTGGAACTTGAAGACTACATTTATCACGTGGTCCACCCTTTTAAATCGTGTTAAGCCAATTCTCGCATACGCTTGCGAAGTTTAGGACTCGTGTAGGCAGCATGTTGTAAATAACAATATGCAAAATGATTACACCTGGGAAACATTATTTTCACGAGTAATTAAACGTTATGAGTAGCGCCGCGAATATTTAAGAAATGGAAGAATAAAAATTAGCATATCTCCGTGCTTTTGTGAACAACCTTTTGCAGCCTGAGGATGGAGCAGCTGGCTTTCCTGGCAGCCGCGTTTCGGTAGACACGGGCAGGGACGTAGGCGTTGGTCTGCTCCACCTGCGGGATTCAGGGATTTAGGGAGTGTGCTATGATGCCCCTAGAGCCACTAACTGAGCCGCGCTTAGAGTAATGGGACACCGTTCCCCGATCTTGTTCTGGGCCCTGCCATCTTGCTTGGTTAGTGAAGAAGAAATGCAATTGGCGATATCGACGATTTGATAATGCTACTCCATGAGACTCAAATACGCTATCGGAACTCAGGAAGCTGTGGCGATATTCTTTTGCTTTGTCGCAAGCTTTTTTCATTAACATTTCTGGTAGACAGGAATTCGTTTTCTATGATTTCAGATAAGTCTCAAGATATCTGGCAGCGATGGTTTTATGTACCAAGATGGCCGAGGTGTTAGTTCTCTGAAGCATGACCTTTTTTAGCGGCTGTGGCGCCTTATACAAGCACAATCTAATGACGTTACGTAGCACCCGCTAGGTTGTTGTCCTAGGCGGATACCGGCGTAGCTTTTCCCGAAGCTTGCAATTTTTGGTTGTTTCCTCCGTTAGCTGGCTTTCTGAACACACCAAAAGTAATAGCTTAAAAGTCTCTCCTAAAAGATGCCGGATTGACCTCACATACATACTCCCAAAAAAATTCGACGGCTTACAAACTCCAGACTATATGCCACCTTATAATATCAAACTTTTCATATTGTACAGCAGAGCGCAGCAATGTCCGAGCGAAGCAATATAAACGACGCGGTTGCTCCCATACGCGTATTTAATAAATGGTGTATAGGACGTATTGACAGAAGAAAAATTAGTCGTATTGTTCAAGGAAATGCTTCGCGCTATACGGGCAAAAAAAAAAAAAAAACGTCAGCGCAATCTAAATGTTACAGAACGAAAAGTTAGTTTTTTTTTTTATTTCGACAGAACTGAAGGAAGCAATTAATTTATGGTTAGCAGGATAGTATCTAAAATGGAGATATTACGGTCACGACAAACTATATTTATAACTATCTGAGCTAAATTTTCCTGTCTTTTCAAACGAACAGTTTTACATTTTAGTAGTATGAAGCTGTAGTCAAGGGTTGAAGTCGTTCGCTGCCATGCAGTGGAGACATCAAGTTGTGTCTTCGCGTTCATAACAATAAAAAAAAAGGGCTGGAGGCAAACTAGGCAGGGGGTTGTACAGTAACGCCCCTAGCGGTGCACTTCAACTGAGATTAAAAAGCATAAATAGCTCGAAGGTTTCTGATTCAGCCTTCTCCCGGCGTAGTCCGCAATGTTCGGCGAAGAGTGGTGTTCAAATGAAACACCGTTTACCTGGGGTGCGAGAGCCTACTGTCATTTGCCATTTTTGTTTAATCGTTGCCTCGTGTTTGTTCAGAATAGATGTCATATTATTAAAACGAAAAGGCTTTGCTCTGGGTAAACGTCGAGCTGAGTTGCAAGCAAGCTGTACAAAACGCGCCTTACAGTTTGATCTTATCGATTCATAGTCTACTACCCAATATTCTGCTTCAAACAGTATTTCGCGATTATATATTTGCAAGGTGCAGAGATACCCCCAAAATACATAAATAACTCTTAGTGTTTCGGAAAATGATTAAATGCGTGGCCAAGATCTTGGAAGCTGTAGCAAGTATGTCGGATTAATAAATTGTAGAAGTCGTACTTCCATAACTACCCCTGTCACAAACGCAGAATTGAATCAGGGGTTTATAGAATAGCATAGATTTTCTTTATGATGTAGAATATCTCGAACCTCGTTTTACAGTATCGCTTACCGTTGTGTGTTTATCGGAAAAACAAGCTTGGTTCTTACGACAAATCTTAGTTGGAATTAAAGAATTGTCACTTCTTCCTTTACTGGAAACATTTCTGGCAATAAGATCCAACTTCCTACACATATTAGAAAACAATACAAAAAAACCAATACTGTAGCATTAAAAAAAAGAACAGGAATACAATATACGGCAATACACTTTGAATACGAACTATTCATGTGGCATAGCAGTTTCGAAAAAGAAGTACAATTTAATTGTATTTAAGGCGAAACTGAAACAGTTCCGTATTTGAGAAAAAAATCACTTAAATCGTCTTTTTTAACCTTTAGGATAACTGAATATTAAAATTATAAATCAGATTGACGCTCCAAATATCTAAAGCACCAATTGTAAAATTGCGCTAAAGCATCTTCTTTCCGGCGCATACGGAGGTAGCAGAGAATTGTGACGTATCATATAGAGGTATCAACATATCCGCACCTTCCACCTGCCTTACCCGAGCGATCAAAATCGCTACACGCGTTCTCTCACAAGCAGCAAGCGCAAGGCAATTGAAACCTCTCAGTGTGACGTCAGACCCAGCGGTTGTTTTTTGCCTTTTCTCGCGTCTATTGATACAATAGGATCAAATGCTTGCGGTATTCAAGTTAACAGTAAAAATACGCTAGAAATCTTCTCTAACTTGTTTTTTTTTTTTTAAGAACCTCTTTCAGCTTCTCTTTACGCTACTTCCCCGTTTGACTCTATCGAAAAGACACTCTGCACTCGATCTGTCAAAGCAGCATCATATTTAAAGATTTACGTATATGCCGCTAATGCTAATGGCAGTGAATATTGCACTCGTTACATGTCGCAAACAGGGACGGCATATCATTAAATGCGTAAAAAATGGCAGAATCTACACCAAATATGGACAACATGTTGTAGCGGAATCATGCATTGTTCATTTGAGAATTCGAAACTCACGTGCTCCTCTTCCTCGACGCCGATGTGGGGGTTGTCTATGTACGTGTGCATCTGCACCCACTTCCAGTCGGCGCCCGAGAACTTCTTGTCTCTGCGCTGGTAGTCGGTGGAAAGGCGGGCCGTCTCGCGCAGCGCCTGGATCACCATGCTCATGTTGGCCCTCTCCACGTCCGATATCCTCATCAGGCCTGGGTGCAGGACGCGTACCCGCCACGTCGAGCAGTTAGGAGCCGAAAGCAAAGGCCATGGTCTCCAGATGTTTAAAAAACGCTGGGCGTAGCCAGTTCCCCGCATCTCATTATCTCTCCCCAGCCAATGAGAATTCGGCATTTGCCGATAAGAATACCAAAAAAGCAGCTTATGAAGCAAGGAGCTTAATAATATAAAACCACGCGCTGAGTTTTTTTTTCGGTTTTCAGCCGCTATAAAGTCCGTGGTAGGAAGTCACGGAGCTCCAGTCCGTTGATATGATCGGTAATTCGCCGCCGTTTCAAATTACGTTATAGACGCTTCAAGCACGTGTTCATGGGCGCCGCCATTACTAAAATTCAGTTTCTGTTTCTTCTTACTCCGGTTACTTCACTTCATCGTTGTAATGACAGGCCAGGTTATTGCCATTTTATATTTTTCTTGTCCTTCTCCCCAATATTTGCCTTTGTGGAGGCTCGCAAATTCCCTTTTCAGGGGCTCGGTACCTCGGTAAGACAAGAGAAGGTCAGCAATGGCGGCTGTAATCTAGCGCGTGAGTAAAGCGTCGGTGGGTCCCACTTTTCTTGTGAGCGGAAGCGGTTTGCTCGTGAATGCGGCTACCTCTCCCCACGGCTAAGATAGCCAGAAGAGGGATTATCCGGCCACATGACCGGCTTTAAGATAACAGATTACATAAAAAAAGAAAGAAAAACTCCGCGTTGATTAATTTTTTCTTCCTTTGCCAAAGGTGGCGTAGCTCCCACACTGCTGCAACTCAACACTGCTGCTACACACGTGGCTTTTTGTGGCGCCTCATTTCCACGCGTTCTTAGGGCGAAAAAGACGGAAAACGGAGCGACGCGCTCGCGCAACTATAGTTTTGACCGCGTTAAAGCACTCTGGAAGCGGTGTCGGCCTTAGCTATACGCTGATCACCGCTAAAGCCCCTACGCACAGTTGCGTTTGAGTGTGTTTGAGTGGGTTGACTGCGTTGCATAGACAAACGAAAGTCAGTCGCCCTGGGCACATCTCTGCTTCGTACAAAGTGGAGAATCCAATTGAAGGAATAGCTTGGCACGCGACATGGGAAGCAGGAGAGTCCTGATTTCTCGCGGCTGAAACGCAGTCAAACGCACTCACTGGCTCCTGCGCACAGTTCCGTTTGACAGCGTTTGAGTGCGTTGCTGCTGCCAGAAGCCAGCACATACCTGCGTCTTATGCCGCGTGCCAAGCTACTCCTTGAATTGAATTTCACAGTTCATACGCAGCACAGATGCGCCGGTGACTCGCTTTCGTTTCTCGACGCAACGCAGTCAAACGCACTCAAACGCTCTCAAACGCAAATGTTCGTAGGGGCCTTCAGACGCTCTCAGAAAGGCAACTGCGTGTAAGGGCCTTTAAGCTGAGGCTGCAGCCAATACAACAAGCACGAGAGTACAATTTCACTGCTTTGAGACATTCGCCCTTGTAGCTTTGGCTGCCGTCTGAGCTTAAAGGTGTAAGGAAACGAAATGACGTGACCTCCAGTTCTCAACCCTCACTTCAAAGTCGGTCAGCGAGGACACAATGCGTATCGTGCTCATGAAGTCGATAGTTACTGCACGGCCGAAGGGGCTGTAGTTGCGAGCGTTGCCGCTTGGTGGCGTCAACGCGTGACAATCTCGCCCAGTACTAATATACGACGACTGTACGACCTATTGCCTACACATTGCTCGCCCGTAACGTCATTCGCAACCATGCCGGTATTTTATGTGCCACCAGCGTTTGGTTCATCGTGTTATGTTCCACAGCGCAGATGCAGCTGCGCGAGGGAATCAGTCAGTAGACATAACCGCTGGCGCTGCTTCTAAGGAACTCATGACGTGGCGGCATTCAAACGGAGCTTCCCAGACCGCCACCAGACGCTATTTTGAAACCTGTGAATTTCTGCCGGTAGCCCAGAAGCACTACTCCAGGTTGGTGTTCCTGAAATGACGGCACAACATAGACCGCATGTAAACAGAAGAAACAAGTGCAAACATTTCGTTTCCGTGCCCCTTTAAGGGTGAACGGAGTATGGAACTTTCCAAAAAACGGGCTCCTGGCCGGTCCATTGTCCGTGCTCGTGCGTATGGAGCGTGATTTTCTCGCTTTGCGTAGTGACGAACTTGCGCCGTGCTGGGCTCAGGAGATCGCACACTGGGCTCAGGATTTGCAAATATTCGAAAAATGTATTGGCAGCACGAAATAGTTATTGACGAGACAGGCAAATGCCTGCCTCAAGTTGGTCCTCGCTTCAATTATTCAAGTCCGCTTTTGCCCGCAGGAAGAAGGTGAAACGCTTGGGGTACTTTAGAAACGAGGTGTAGATATCAGTGAAAATACTGTAAGTGCGCAGGCGAGCTGGTGGCAGCTAATCATGTCGTTTAACACCTAAAACTGGTGCAGAAAAAGCATAAAACAAACACCATTATTCGAAGGAACAGACACAGAAGGGAACGTCTCAAGCCGTTTCCTTTTGTGTTTTTCCTTCGTCTAAAAGTGTTTCCCTTTTCTGCACCACAGTTTAATGTATTAAACGGCATGGTATAAATATGTGTGTTGGAGAAAATCTAGTTAATAGAGAAATAACGCAAACAACAGGCAAGGATTACGTTTGCTGGGCGGGATCGGTTGAAACGATAGGTACTTCCCGCCCTCTTAACCGGTCACACTAAAATAAAATCGTCCGTGCGGCTAGTTCAGCCACCGGGAGAAATAGCCACGTCCACCAGCAAACTGCCCCTGGCATTGTAAGGAGTACGAAAAATACACGAACACAGAAAGCTTGTACTCATGAGCGTGGTTTTGTTCATCTATTGATACTCGAATCACGAGTATAAAACGAGCATTAGCCGCGTCATTGAGCAATACTCTTTCGGTAAGTGGACAATAAATATTGCATTCGAGGTGTTGGCGCTGCGCGCGCAATCCGCTTGATCGCCCATCGTTCGGCTGACATGTGTTATTCGGTCTTCGCCTCTGCCATACAGGTCTCAAGCCTGGTTCACATGGTGCGATTTTCGTCGCTATTTCGCAGTTGCGACTTCGCTTGCGTAGCAAAATGAGCGCAGTTAAGGCTGTGGTGCTCAACGCAGCTGCGAAATCTCTAGAAAATTTGCGCCCTGTAAATCAGGGTTCAGATTTGCATCGGTGAAATAGTACGCTTACCAAGCATAGACATGAGCTTGGGGAGTGTTGTGGTGTTCAGCACTTGAACGAGGAACAGCGTGCCAAGCCTCACAAACCGCTCCTGCAAAAGATGGACTGTGTAAGCAGACCATAAATATTTCTGAGATTTGTGTTACTAATAGTAACTGCGAAGGAGGAGAAGAAGTAAGCGCGCGGGGCTCTGACATTCCTGCGCACTTCCTCCTTCCCCTCTCCTCGAGCTTCTATTCGTATAAGGGTTATGCACTGGACGCCATATTTGAGAGCCCTGTTTAGAGCGCATGCTCAGAACGACCTCACATTAATACGCTGCCAAGACCGCCTCTTGATGGTGTGGAATGCATGTTGCAATAGAACTGTGGAAGTTCGTAATCAGCATGCGCTAACGTTACTAGAACCACTCAGTTGGGAAACTGCCATAGAGCCTGCTCTGAAAAATTGGCACCGATCCGTATTCGAGAACCGAGCTAATGGCGATCACAACGCCCTCATTTCTCCCGCAGCGGCCACTCAAGGAACTGCACAAAGTACCCCATTCGATAGCATCCACTATCGAATAATGCCGATTAAAGCCAAACTGGCTTTAATCGGCCATTTTGGCGCCGAAACATATACGGTGAAAGGGGTTTCAGGGCTGCCACCCCCATCTCCTAAGCGGACGCGCCGCGAATTACTACCGAAGTTAGGATGCGTCCAGGTCGGGACGCGCTACCTGAAATCACCGCTGAGACATGGTTGTATAAAAACCATATTAATTGTGCCGCAAGACCTTGCAAACTAAAGATATAAGAAAACATCACGCGCCCGTTATTTTGTACTAAACAGCAATAAAACTTACTACAAAAAGAACTTTTTCCGTTTGTTTTTACGCAAAAACATGCTTTCTGCAAGCTGAAGGTGACCACAATAAAGAAAAAGAGTGGCGCTGTTGTCGTATTTAGCTCGGTCTCGGTGGACGCCAGCGGCGCAGGTTTCAACGGTGAGTTTCCCAACTGAGTGTTTGTTCTAGTAACGTTGGCACGCGCTCAGCAGTCGCACTCCCAGCCATGACCCCCAGTGAATACCCACTATTGATTGCTGTGAAAGTCAGACACAACTCACCAACGCACGCCTTTCTGCGTGAAGGAAAATGCGACAGATAGTTTTCTCTCGCTCGTTTAGGTAAAAATATGGTTCAAAATATAAATTCCTCAAAATTATCTTTGCAAAGGGGATTCACTTGCTATTTATGTCTAGCGCTTTCCTCATAGATGGCGCAGACTTATTACGGAACAAACGAGTTGTATGCTCCCAGCTGTGGATGTAGGTCGGGCGCTCGGAGTGGGCTCGGGCCATAGGATCTTCGCCGCCGATCTGGGCGAGCAAGATTTTGTTCGCCCGGCGTCCGCAACTACCGGCAGGGTCCAACGGCCGGCGCGGATCACGGGCATTATAGTCAAAGAAATGGCTCTGATTTGAGAGTGGTTCCGAAGTTGGAACCTCGTTCGAACCATTCAAAGGTATTTTGTGAACACCTTATTTGCTGATGTTGTTTTGCGTTGTAGTGCACTCGGGTTTTCAGCGTTTGCAAGTGCGTCATTAGTGTGCAGATGAAATCGCTCACTAAACTGCCGCCTTGACATCCTGTAGTGTCTTCGGCGGCGTCCATCACTCGTTTGTCGCATGGAATTTTTTTTCGACGAGTACGAGGCAGCGTGTTGTAGTAGATTTTTGCAGCCCAAGTTTTGCTGTTCAGGCTGGTTCACACATTTGCAACGGTTGCGTTCGCACGCATCGGAAACGACCGTAACCACCAAAACACCGCAACAACCGTGACTCATGGATTACTTCGCGAAGCCACCCCTTGCATCGCTTCCAACGTTGTGTACGGCAAATACTTGTCCTGCTGACGTTGTCGTTACGGTCATTTCGGTTGCATGCGAATGCAACCAATGGAGATATGTGAAGCAGCCTTTAATCTTTGCTCTACTGAGTTCATCCTTTAGATGCGAGCCCGTACTGAGTAGTGTTCGATTATGCACGAGTCCCGGTGTAGGATGAAAAGAACTTCTGAACCTGGTGCCATTTTCAGCGCTTCTACGTATGGCGCGTGCTTTGCTCGCTTTCGGAATCGATAACCATGTGCGCGCTGAGATGTGGAGGAGAATGGAGGGGAGAGGGGGAGGAGGGAAGGAGAATGAGAGGAGGAGGAAGTAGGAGGATGTAGGAGGGGGAGGGATGAGGAAGGGAGATGAGGAGGGAGGAGTAAGAAAGGAGGAGGAGGGAGGAGAGAGGGTACTAAGGAGGGGAGGGGCATAGCCTCCACTCTGTACCCTCCCTCCTCCTCCTCAAGAGCTGCGCTCTCATTTGGCGTTACAGGGAATTGTAAAAGTATCATTTTTTTGTTTCCTCTTATTCCTATTATTTCACTTCATCATTACCACAGCAGGTAATGTTATTGCCATTTTAGAATATACCGTTTTCTTCTTGCCAGCATTGGCCTTCGTGAAGGCTCGTCAATGCCCGTGTCAGTGACTCGGTATCTCGGTAAGATAACAGAAAGTCAGCAATGGCGGCTGTAATCTGGCACGTGTCTAAAGCGTCACTGGACGCCATATTTGAGGGCGATGTTTATGCTCCGTTATCCTTTAGGCTGATACTAGAAGCTCCGCCTTCTGCGCGTGCTCGATGATTCCGCAGTGCTTTGGTTGCGGGTTTCTGCGCGTTCACACTTTTTTAGCATTGGCAGAAAGCCTATGATTAGATTTTCATCGCGTTCCGTTATTGCTAGCTTTGCGCCTGCTGCACGAGTGGTAACTTTGGTGCGCCGCCGAGTTTGCCACGAGCTTCAAGTCGTTCTAAAAAGAGTTGATTTAGTGGTTTTCGATGACGCTCAGTAAGTTCCTCATTGGAACCATGTCTTTTTTTACTAATTAAAAAGGTAATTAAAGAATTTTAGTTAATTAGCCGACTTATCGCAAAGATTAGCCACCCACATAATGTCCCTCTGGCCGTACAACCCACTGGCACAAACCGCATGAAGTGTAACTTTCACGGCTTATTTTTTGAACAAATTTGTAGAGAATAATAAATACCACCCTGTATATAGGTGAGAGATACACAGCATGGTGATTGCTGCGACGCTATCGACCATATATAGTCATCTTGGCGCGCCCGAGCAGCGCTTTGCCGACAGTGTCTCTGCTGTCCCGACGGCGCCGCTGAGGGAAAAAGAAAGAAACAACAACGAAAAGTAGCGTGTCACTCCCGGGCACACGCTCTTTTCCCTCGGAGCGTCTGCTCTGACCTTGACGGACGCCGGATTGAACCTTCATGAACAGTGCGACAGAGATCTATCCTCTTCAAGGCGTTTATAAAGCAGGTATTGCCGTCGTGGAAGCACGAAACTAGGGTCAATGACGAAAAAAAGTGTCTAAGCAACACGCGTAGCTCAATTACTAAGTTCTACATAACGTGGCACACCCCCGAAAAACAACTTTTAAACAGGCATGTCGCTTATAAAGAAGCATGGGAAAGTGGGCCGGCGATAGGCGGTCATTAGCCACTTATCGAGGAGCCTCCTGGTGTCGCCGCTTGTCAGCAAGGCGAGCAGAGGACTTTATCTGCAGCTGCAACGCGCGCGCCGTTCCCGCCTATAGATATCTTACACCGTGGGTGCGACAGACACGAGCAGTCAAGATTCGAGCACGGTTCCCATGTAAAGCTGTTGCATTAAAAAAAATGTTCAAAGGCAGCACCAAGACGCCTAAAAAGACAACTTCCGGTAGAAACGCGATACTTTAGCTAGCTTCAACATGATTACGCGTGCGAGGTACTGGGCTTTTGCAGTGGGGATAAGTGGTTCTGGCCCGTATAGTTCAATCAGAAAGTGTCCATACCTTGAGCGCGAACTCGAGGTTTACTCCAGAGAAGGCCCGAGCCAGGCTCAAAGAAATCATGAGGACTCCCTTGAAGTTCGACCAGGCGATGATGAAACACTGCTTCCAGCTCAGTTCGTAGCCGACGGACGCAAGGATCGGGTACACGACGATGGTCGTGATAAACCTGCAATTATATGGGATATCTCGGAATCCGACAAAATTGGCGTGGCAAGTAAGCGGGAAGCGTGCACTATTAAAGGTAAGCGGGAACGCATCGTTCCCTTTTTTTTGTTTAGACATCCTTTTCGTCAAAAAGAAAGACGGGGACAATTAGGAGAGATGGTGCGCGTGATGTCGAGTCAGTCGTCAGAAAGAGGTAACTCATGAAAAGCCATTGAAAATGTCTTTGTCCACCTGCTCCTTGGCCTTTAGCTCCTCTCGACTACTATCGTACCTGTGCTTGGTTGCGCCCAGTGGTTATGTCATGCACGCATTTCAAGGTCCCACACAAAAACCCCACGTATATATATAAAAAATAAAAAAATAAAAAAATAAACGGGACGAAGCGGTACGCGTAGGGAAATCTCCCCGCTAAAAGGCACGCTCCCCGCTTTCCGCTTTTGGCATGGAAACCTCTTAAAGGGCCACTGAAAAGAAAAAGCAATGTTTGTTTTTTAAACAGCCTGGTTGCGACACTCGTGTCAATAAAAAGGAATTTTACGCGGAAAAAATTTTAGAGCAATATTGATGGCGCGAGATCTATTTTAAATTCTGCGCGTAAAGTCGATGACGTCAGCGAACGGTCAAACACTCTTTTCACCTCAACGAGATGGTCATACTCTCTCCCCTCAACGTGATGGCCAAGCCGATCCACCTCTCTTCCACACGCTCGAAATGCCGAGAGAGAAAACAATTGGAAGGGAGGTGACTTCCGACTAAATCACGTTTGCGCCGTCAATATTGCTCTTAAAAATGTTTTATCGCGTAAAATATTTTTTTGTGTTACGTCATCGGTGACGTAACACAAACTCATGTGACGTCATTTTCCAATCTATATTTAGGGGGAAACTGAATTGGTGTTGAGGTCACGTGGTGTAAATTTTCCAGCTAAATTTAGCAGGGAAACTGTGAGACGAGATGGCTTGTGGAGGAGAGGAAGGGGAGCAAAGGAGGAAAGTAGAGCGAGGAGGAGGAGGGGAGAGGAAAAGGAGGAGGAGGAAATGACGAGGAGAAGAGAAGGAGGGGAGCAGAGGAGGAGCAGAGCAGGAAGGGAGGAGTAGAGGAGGAGGAGGAGCATACCCTCCCCCATAACCTCCCCTCCTCCTCTTCAAGAACTGCGCCTAATCTCGCATTACATAGCTTCGGAAACGTGTTTCATTTTAGAGCGCAGCTCTTAGGCGCCCGTTTCCGGTTTGAGCGGCCTCGCCGTCGCCGTTGCCTTCGGCGTAACCGCGCGTTGCATTATGGGACGTTTCCCATAATTACGTCAGAGTTTTCACACTGAATTTCGTGGGATATTTTTCTGCTACAATGTAGCGGGAAAGTTCTTCCGCTTGATGTAGTGAAAAAAATTCCCCGCTATGTTTAGCGGAAGAATTGTCCCGATAAACTTAGCGGGAACGTTTCCCGCCAAATTTAGAGGGAAAATTTTACCCTCGTAACGTCACACATGACGTCGCTTCTGACGTCACACGTGACCCTCCCCTCCATACCCACCCCTCCTCCTCCTCAAGAGCTGCGCTCTAATTAGTCATTCCAGAGAATTGTAAACGTCTTTCATTTTGTTTTACTCACTTTCATTCCACGAGGACCTCACGTTTTACGTGAGCGTTGTGAATCGTTTGAATTTCCCGCGCGAGGTCACGTAGCTGTGACGTCATGACGCAATTGACCAATCCTGGCTTTCCGAGTCACGCCACCGACATAGGCTTTTCTGCGACGCAAGCTCTTTAAGGCTATCACCTCAAGAACCTTCGTTTTCATTGACAGGAATCTAACCACCGAGCCCGGGCAAAGTAGCGCCGCCCTTTTTCACCATGCGATGGAGCGCCGAGAACGCTAAGGGCCGTAGAAGCCAATCCAATGCTGTGCTCGTAGCCTCCGCTGCGGTCCATCTCATAGGTCAAACAGTGTATGGCCAGCTGTATTACGGAGGAGGCAGTGGCCGTGGCCGATCCTCGTGGCAAAGTGGTGAGGACGGCGTCGGTCTATACGACCCTCACAGAACACACAGAAGAAGCTGCACCTTGCTCTGGCTGCCACAGGTACCAAACATGGCCACATCACCGTCATCACAGACTCCGGAATGGGCGCGCCGCAACTTTGCCAAGGGTGAAATAGGCAAACCGGCGGCGGGAATCCTCTCCAAGGCGTAGTTTACGAGCATGAAGATCGTCTGGGCACCAGGCCACGCGGGTGTCGAGGGAAACGAGGCGGCAAACGCCGCAGCCCGAGCCTTTCATTCGAACCGGGACTCGTCCGCGCCCTAAACCACACTCCCCGACCCCAACGTGAAGTGCAATGAATACTTGAAGACAATTAGGGGAAGCCAGGATGACTCTTCCAGCGCCACCTTCGAAGCTCACCAATGAGGAGGAGCACCTCTATAGAAGACTGCAGACATGAACAATGAAGACGCCAATGAAGCTCCATCAATGGTACCCCCAACTCTATCCTTCACCAACTTGCTCCTTTTGCGGGTGGAAATGGGGGTACCTGTACCACTTGATGTGGGTGTGCAAGCACATTAAAGGTTTAGATCCGATTCCGAATCCGACGAGGGACAGCTGGAACGCGGGCCTCCGCTGGAGCGATTCGGGAAGCCAACACTGGCTAGTATGGAGAGCGACTGTGGTACAAGCCGCGATTGGAGCCCCGGACTAGGGCACCCAGCCAGAAAAGATTCTTCGATCAAGATCACCTATTTCTTCCTAGTACCCTCTCCCTTCTTTTTCAAAAATAAATGAAGTTTTCAACAACAGCGACAACTTGCAGGTTTTCATACGACGCCATTCTTAATTTAGCTATAATGTTATAAATCGCAATTATTGTGTGTTTATCACTGCCACCCCATTAAAAAAATAAAACTCTATTAACACATACGACCCATATCCCATAGTACTACTCAAAGGAAAATCGAAAAATCTCAACAAATCTCTGGAAATTATTCAGCTCTACCCGCTGACATCACAAATTCAAACGGTCTGAAAATAAACTATATTTGCTCATACACGTATTATACGCATAAGCACGCAAACTATATGCGGGTGCTGTGTGTCCTATCTATTAAAATAAAATGTCACTAATTAAAAATGATTAAACATAAGTAGAAGAAAACGATGGCATTTATGAGCCATAGCACGGGGAAAGTGTGGTACGCGACCATGGCCAAGCATCAAATTGACCTGGGCGTTGTTCATTGGGAGAAACGCATATAACGTAAGATATAGTTCTCTAACACGGTTTTATGAAATATTGGTCTTATATCCTGCATACTTTTACTGTTTCTCAATAGGGCAGTTTCAGTGCATGGAACCGCTTATTATCAAGATCAGGTTCACACATTAGTAATTCCAACCTTTTGCTTTCTAAAATCTCCAATCTCTACTATGCATCCTCTAGCTTCCAACTATCCATGAACTGCAAGCAAGTTTTTGTATAAGATAGAAAGCAAATGAGTAAGAGGATAACATTTAAATCTTCATACCTTTTGGCGTATTCGCACTGAGTGATCTTTCGTTCACGTGAAAGTTGAACATCTGCTCGAGATCATGTTTTCATTCGAAATACACTGTTAAAATACGTAACTAAAGTTGTTAAATTCAGGCTTTTCTAAATGATGAGGCCCGAGGGAGGTACATACCCGTGACTTAGCTTTGTATATGAATGGAAAACGCGAATATTTCTACAAGTATTGTTTACCCAAGTTGCCCTGAAATTAAACCTGAATCGTCATAAGGAATACAATGTGACAGGAAACATAAATGCACCAGCGAAAGATTTGCTTCTCCCCCCCCCCACCCACCAAAAAAAAAAAAAAACTGCTGCGTTGAAGAACGACATTTTAATGCCACTCAACCTACACATGCTTTGCTATAAAGCGCTATTTTGTAGAATACGGTTTTGTCGCATTCCGTTTTGTCAAGGGGCTGCTTTGGCAGTTCTGCGGTTAAAGCCATTGTGATTTAACGTGCGCTCTCATGACCTGTCTTGTTCTGACGCATCTCTCAAATAAGCAGGTTTGCTGATCTTAAGAATATTTTTATACGGCGATGTTTAAGCGTCATTTAATGAGTACAGAAATAACGCCTATCCCATAACGATGAATCCGCAACCGGGAGAATTAAAAAAGACAAGCGCACACATTGTTCTAAGAAGAGCCCATAATTTTAATTCACAAAGTCGCTTTGATACATTTTCCCACTTTCGGGTTTATAATTGCGAAATTAGTTAACCAGCTTAATTGCCTATTTTTTGCCTTTCATCGTTTTAAGTGCGGCACATATTTTTTGGGAAATCTCGACTGCTTTCAGAAGACAGTTTTAAGTATTTGCTCTCTGAGACAATTACACAATGCAGAACAATCTAGCGAAGCGCAAGTGGTATACCTGCTTTTATATAAAGGAGAATCCGCTTATAAAACATGGACATTTAATGTAAAGAAAATGTTTATTACATATTGGAGCCTTCATGTCACACCTGTAATCAACCCTCTTTTCATTGGTTCGGAAAAAGTGGAGTTGATTTTTATATACTGCTAGGCTTTCTCGGAGCATCCGCAATTTAGTTCGTTGACCAGTTGCGCTTTTTTGCGACAATTTATCCACCGAAAATATTTTTGATCTTTTTGTTCTCTCTCGTTATACGAGTCTTGATGAGTATTTTCCCTCGATTTAGTTGAAGAATATTTTTAACATCTGTATATATAGTTTTAGATACCTTGTGCAATCCGAGCTGTTACAATACGGAGAAAGCCAAAGACCTAGTCTAAGGTTCCTACGTGGCTACCTCATATGACCAAAAACGCTTAGCTAGGCTGCCGACTTACCTTTGCAATCAAAGAACGTTTGATACGTGGTTGTATCCTTATGAATTGTGAACAAAGCTCTAAGAGGCCTAAGGCTGTTACGAAAGCTTCCACGACGTACCTGACTCCTATCTTGGCGACGTAGAAATTGATGGGGTACATCACGTCGCTCCAGTTCAGGTACTGGAGCGTGTCTCGACCAATCATGTATGAAGCCAGGAACACGAGTACCGTGTTGTACACGAACCTCACAAGAACCCAGAACCTGAAGAAGAGGGCAGAAAAAGTTCATGCGTGTGATCTCTGGTTTTAGACACTAGTGATCATGCACATTATGTTCGAGCCACAGCCAGGACAGAGATTCAACCAAGTCAATCGAGGAGCGCCAAAACTCGTCGTGTTTTGTGCGTTTGCTGTCACCGGTTAAACCAATCCCGTACCGGAAGAAGAACAGGATCGCTTTACATTTACTGCGCGAGATTGCTTTAGCCAGTAATGTGAAACGCACAATGACGGGCGCCGTGAGATTACACTTTGGACGCTGCTTCATTGGGTCCATTGGAGCGTAGCGTTGACTGTGGCAGGACTCAATGCAGAAAAGGAAAATAGCCGCGCGCAGGGCTGAGCAACCAGCGCCTGGTCACGGCATTCTAGAAGATTCGCCTTTATTCTTACTCGGGGCGTAAATTTTATCACTTCTCCAAAGTTTCTTGTTCTCGAAAGGGCCTGTTCATTTTCACCCCGAAAGCTTGATGCTCGAACCTTCTCGGCCATAGTCTCCTATATACTAACAAAGCCTGGCAGATCACCACTAGAAGCGACCGCCGAAATGAAAAAGTTGGAGCGGCACACAACGGATGAGAAGAGAGCCACGTGACTGGTACCCCGCTGGGACGAGACGCCGAAACACACTTCTCCTCGAGTGAAGAAGTGTGTTTCGGGTCCTCGCAGCTGGACGAGGAGGCAGCAGGATCGTCTACGGTGAGCGGTATCATTCCAATCTCTTTTTTACCTTTCAGATCTAGCTTACGATTTAGAAAATTAGACGATAACATTCCTAAGATTATTGCGATCATTTTGGTTTCAATATCGGCATACTAATTTCTTTGGTAATCTTGGAATCGGCGGGTAAAACTTTGCGTGCCGTTCAGCTCAGGTGGGTGCTGCGGTTTGGTCGCCTATTGCATAATAATCTCTAAACAATGGCAAAGAAATAAAGTTAGCGAATCAAGCATTAGATCGCACCATCAACGTAGATACCAATAAAACATTCGTACCAAAAAGAAATATTGCCCAAATATAGAAAGAATATCATGCCGATATGGTTCTTTGCCGTTAAAGCACCGGCGATTCCGTACTTCTTGAAAGTTGAAAGCAAGGTTAGAAGCTTGTTCGTTCAAAGCGTTGAATCAGTGGCGATTTCGACCTCCTTGACCGCTCATTCACACTGGAAGCGGATCCGCGTTCGCAAAGCGGTTGCGAACGCGGCTGTATAAAGATTCAGTACAATGTCACGCGCACTTGATGTCGTCGACTGCGCGTGCAATTGTACTGGATCCTTATACAACCGCGTTCGCAACCACTTTGCGAACGCGGATCCACTTCCAGTGTGAATGAGCGTTGAGAGTAGAAGACAAGGATAGTAGCCAAACTTCCATTTAGGCAACATCTTAATCGAGTCACCAATAAGTTCGTCCTCTCAACCGACAAAGAAAATTGACCGCATCTCCACGTGGTGAATGATGTTGATTGGGGCGAAGCTCTGGTGGTGCTTGTCTGCGTAGACGCTTAGCCGCAGCATGCCGAGCCTTTCGTTCGTTTTCATCTATGTCAGAAAGAGAATGTGTGGTATGGAACGTGGTTATATACGCATTTGAGCATTTGACTGCAGCAGCCCTCGCGTCTATAAACGTTCGAGCCAATGCATGCAAAGTTTAACGCGATTATATACGCATTTGAACGCAGCGCCCTCTCCTGTATAGACGTTGAGCGGCTCCATGCAACGTCTCATCCATGACATTCCCAGCTGTTGAGTCACTACCACATCTCAAAGCCCCTACTGGTCCCGCAGTCGTGGCCGAGTGATTAATGCGATGGACTAGAAATCCATTGAGGTCTCCCAAACAGGGAGACTAATAGGGTCTCCCTTTGCGGGGAGACTGCGGAAACATTTTTTTCCATAATTTTTGTCATCGATTTTTTATCACCATTTTTTTCATCTTTTTTTACATTTTTTTTTGCCCTACACGAGCACGTGAGCACGTGCTCACGTGCTCGTGAGCACATGAGCTCACGAGCAGAAACACGAGCACCGGACGCCGGACGCTGGACGGACATACGGACATGGCTGGCCCCTAAGGAGCTTCGCCCCTAAAATTTCTTTTTTTCCTTAAGCTAAATGAGTGAAAACGAGTCTGACACCGCAGGAAAAATCCCCTTCTCCGACTCAGATGGATGTTCATTGTTCTACGCTTGACAGTCATCGGCATATCATCCAGATAGTCAGTGATGAAAAGACACGCATCACCAAGGATAGTACTGGATGCCCAAATGATGTCCATTTGTGCAAAACAAGAGACGGAGAATGAGGCGCTGCCTGTCAAACTATAAGAATGAGACAAGATCACTTGCTACGCAGTCGTGCTTTGGGTAAGGGTGCGCCAACCGGGAGGGTCTGTGGGACCACTGCCATCCGCGGGTGACGTTGCCCAAGATCTGGCAGCTCATGCTGTCCCCTCAAAAATGATCCGTTCCCATCTCCCCCGGAGCATGCGATGCTGATTTACTTTCGTAATTTAGTAGCTAACGCAAACACATCTAATGACATCAAACTGATGGTGAAGAAGTACTTTAACCCATGTAACTTGGAAATGGGAGATGTCATCCTTAAGGACATTCGATACAGTTTAGCCGTGCAATCAAACTCATAGAAGGCGGTTGCATAAACCTACAAACCGCAATCTAAGAGTAAGAATGCACGTAAGGATGCTGTTGTTCTTCGGCGCCCGATTAAACGAATGCCTCAAGTTTCGAGTATCCAGAGTGGACCCAGACATCCTGCCGGCCGAGTTGCCGGCTGCTGTTCACAAACCAAACCAAAGACTCTTGAACGATATTAGGGACGTCCAACACCGTTCGTCTTGCGAGGAGAAATCTGGCAACTTGACACACATCTCTGAGGTAAGTGCGAACGCTTACCCGAACTTCAAAGATAAGACAAAGATCCGCCTGGGGTGGACATCTTGTACACTAGTAGAACATTTTTACGTGCCGAGATGCGCGAAGTGCGGAACATAAGAACACACTGCCGCGAGGTGCCCGTCCCAGACAGTTTTCTGCACAATCTGTTAAGGAAACCATGCTGCTTCGTCGTTGTGAAATCAGAAACTATGAGGATGGGAAGTGTCGAGCATGTATCATCCGAAGGAAAAACGTGAAACACCAGAAACGATGTTCTTTCTTCGTGATTGCGCAGGGGACCCGACGACGGAGGCAGCTAATGGTCGATGAAGGATAAGTAAAGCAGCCAAGACTACGCGGATATAGGGAAGAAAAAAAAAAACACGTCTATTTACAAGCGAAGCTAATTTCCGAATGCCTGCCGAAGGTTACACCACGTGCCGTTCTCCTTTTCTTCTCTTCTTCAAAAATGTCTCCCGCGCCAGCCCGCACAAGTGCCGCCAGTCCACCCAGAGCACCCAGAGGAACACGCGCAAGAGGCAAACACGCACAGAAAAGAAAACAAAACTCAGTCCCGTTCCTGCGTCCATTCACGGCGATGGCGGGGCCGATTCTCACACCTCCCGACTAAGTATATTTTTAGACCCGAAATGTCAAAAATAATATATAACAACTAAACTCAAACGCGCACGCATATCAGTCACACCGTGCGCAGAGCTTGTGACCCAACCCGTAAGAATCCAAACTATAAAATAAATTTACACCAATATGCCAATCACATGCTAGTAAAGTGATTCTTACTGTGCCCGCCAAGGCTCCAAAGCAGTGACAAATCTCGCGCCGAGACTAGCGCAGCATCTGGCCTCTAGCCTCGGTCTCTTTGCCGACAGGTTATTCAAGCCATCCAGATTTCGACGGGGCTTGAATCGGACGGTGCATAGCTGGTTCCGGAACATCCCCGGGCAAGAGCGACGACAGTTTATACTCTGTCCTGACTTACGAATCAGGAATGGGCCTCGCAGGCGGTCGTCGTTGTCGATGTCTTCTGCACTCCCAACTCTCTCACACGTGGCCGGCTGGCAGGTGATCGAGTCTTCATCGGCGTCCCTAGCTATATTCTGGGACGACTTCATCTCGAAGACGGCGTCCTCGTCGCTGTCCCCGCTTTCCCTGACATCTTCACCGGCCCGCTGTGACGTCAGCCGCCCTAACAAGATGTCCGACTTCTTGTCGACACCCACGTCCTTGCCGTGGTCGTCATCAGCTTGCCAGAACGTCGGCCACCAAGTAAGACATTGGGTTCTTCCTCGTCGTCGACGTTCACGTCGTGGTCATCATCCGCTTGCCGAAACGCCTGCCGCCCAGGCGATAAGTTCGACCTTCGTCGCCGTCCACGTTCTCGCCGTCGTCGTCCTCGACTTGCCAAACGCCTGCCGCCCAGGCGATAAGTGCAGTCCTTCGTCATCGTTCACGTTCTCGCCGTCGTCGTCCTCGGCTTGCCGGAACGTCCGCCTCCCAGAAGATACCCTCGGTTCTTCCTTGTAACCGACGCCCATATTCTTAACGTGGTCGTCATTGGCTTGCCAGAACTTGTGCAACCCAGGTAAGATGTCGGGACCGGCTTCGACGTTGTCCAAGTTCACACATGGGTCGTCCTCAGATCGCCGGGACGCCGGCCGCCCAGGCAAAGTGTACGGCCTTTTGTCGTCGACGTTCACCTGCTCATCGTGGTCATCCTCGGCTCGCTGGGACGTCCTCCAGGCAGGCGAGACGTTCAGCTCATTTCTGTCGTCAACGTCCGCCTCCACAGATACGCAGCTGCGATTGTTCTTCGACGACCGCTTCGTGTCGTCGGCCTGTAACAGAATCTGAGGCGCCTCGCGGACCGATGGGTCCGGCCTCTTCTGACCTTGGTCGTCAAAGTTGTTACGGTCAGTCTTGCACACATCGGTCGTCACCTTGTCGGGCTCACGGCTGGAGTCTTCCTCCACAGTGACATTCTCGGCGTCTACTCTTTTCTTGTGAAACACAAGTTCTTCGTCTGGTGTCTTCGTCCGGGGACATTCGCGGGAAAGGTGCCCCAATTCCTTGCATTTAAAACACTTCACCCGATAATTTTCAGGTATGATGCCCTGCCTTGGGTTCTCGTGTTTTTCCTTGAGAGGAGTGGTGGTTTCAATAAAGGGCCTCCAGACCTCAGCTCGCGACAGTCCGAGCTCTAACAAGACCCGTTCTTTGACCGCACCATACCCACTTCTCTCACCCACGTTCAGCCTATTCACTAGTGCACGCATGCTCTCCGTGAAATAAGGTCGCACAAGATATCCTCTAAGCCGCTCAGGGACTTCATATGTCTCGAAGACGTTTTCTACGCCATCAAACCAGCTCGGCACTAATATATCGGACGACGGCATGGAAGTCAGTACTCCTTTCATCAATCTTGAAAAGCGTAAAACTTCATCTCGGAGGTTGAACTCCATGCCGCCTCCACTGGTTCGCGTTCGGTTTCCTGAGCGTAGATGTTCTAGCTCTAGCTCGAGACGTATTAGCCGTTCTTTCTCCCTCACTAGTTCTATCTCCTTTTCGATTAAGCTGTGTGATCGGAATCCTCCGTTCCCCTCCCCTTGTGTCTGCGAGTTTGCCACTAATCCACTCGAAGGTGACGATTCACCTGGCCCGTCAACATCCCTATTCCGAACCCTATCCTGCTCTGGCGTTAGAACCGGCATCTGCCGCTCTGCGCTGTCTGTATCCATGGCGGGCACACGTCAAAGAATCACCTTACCGTAAGGTCAACGACTGCCGCTGGATCACAGACGCAGCACGCTTCTCAGAATAGTCAGGCACGAAAATGATGTCCGAGCTGTAGACTCAGGCGTTCCTCGCTGGAGTGGGACGGCATCGGGTCAGAGGTAGCTCTGCCACCACGAAGTAGCTCGGTGGTCCAATCTTCAAGGAGCTCGGTGGTCCAGTCTTCTCTTTAGAAGGCTCCACCAATGCCGCGTCAAGTCGCTGTCCGCCGATTCCGTAGTGAAGATCACGCCGTCGGGGTCCGCTGACGCAATCCTGTCGACTGCGCCAGTAATGATGTTCTTTCTTCGTGATTGCGCCGGGACCCGACGACGGAGGCAGCTGATGGTCGCTGAAGGAAAAGTAAAGCAGCCAGGACTCCGCGGATATAGGGAAGAAAAAAAACACGTCTATTTAGAAGCGAAGCTTAATTTCCGAATGCCTGCCGAAGCGTTACACCACGTGCCGTTCTCCTTTTCTTCTCTTCTTCAAAATGTCTCCCGCGCCAGCCCGCACAAGCGCCGCCAGTCCACCCAGACACCGGGGCACACGCGCAAAGGCAAACACGCACAGAAAAGAAAACGAAACTCAGTCCCGTTCCTGCGTCCATTCACGGCGATGGCGGGGCCGATTCTCACAACACCCGTTTGGTGCGAGCGAGTGCTGAACGCTCGATTTCCTTACTCATCGTCTTCAGGCAAACACCCAATACCCATAAAATAACGTTTGATTTTGATTATAAAAAAAACAGCACACAAATGCGAAATACGTTAGAAATAATTCAAATCAATTTAGGAAAGTTAAAAACTGCAACTAGCTATTTAATTCAAACTTGTATTAAACTTGGTTCAACAATTTCTTTTAATTCATGAACGTCATGTAATAAATATTAGGATTATAGAGATTCCGTTAGGCGATCCTGTATACTCTTCTAAAAAAGTAAAAAAATGTGCATTAATAGTTAAAGATAAAACATGTTAATTTTTTCAAATATTATTGATAGTGATTTAATTATACTGCAATGTACATTCCGAGATATCAAAATATATATAGCTTGTGTTTACAACTCACCAACAGCATCATGTTCAGCATTCCTTGCACGATTAAATATAGAAATGGTAAAACTAAAAGGAAAAACATAACCTTAGCGGGAGATTTTAATTCGAAACATACGGCATGGGGAGGAGGTACCATAGTTGACCGGGGGAGGGGGGAGGCAGCTTTAAAATGTTTCTGATATCCCATGACCTAACTGGCGTAAATGACTTTCAGTCATTACCAACTTTTTGTACTGCTATTGGACGCAGCTTAATAGACCTGTCAGTGGTATTTCCATCCTTGTTTAGTGGGGTAGCACATTGGGAAGTGTTATAAATGGAATTTATATGTGATCACAAATACCTTACATTTGGTTTGGTCAGCTGAAAACCCAATGTCCAGAAAATACTAACCATGAAAGAATATTTGAATATAAGAAACTATGAAAGAAAGAATAAAATAATATTGGAAACTTGGATTCATAATTACTTTTTAATTAGTAATATAGACACAATTATTCACATCTTCTATAGCAAATTCCAACATCGGGTTAAAATATGCGAGCGAAATGTGCGAAAGGATGGTAACTGTGTACCATTGTGGTCCAAGGAACTTACTATGAAAAGATAAAATACGAATGCTTTACGACGTAGATATCGAAGATGTAACTCAGAAATGAGAACATACAAAACAAAGATCCTCTGAGTATAAATTAATTTATAAAGAAGCAATAGCAGATACCAAGTTAACAATCATGGCGTACACTCTGTTATGATGCTACAAAAACTTTCATTTTTGAAATACCATACAAGATAGCATTTAACAAAATCAGAACACCACTCATGATTCAGCCCATACAGAAACTTGACCAAGCATATACAGTATCACATGCTGAATCGATTGAATACATCCTAAACACCCTTTTGCAAAATGATGATCCATCAACGCATTCACCATACATGGCTGGTCTAAGACAAATAATTGAAACCCCAGCTCATACCACCCCGGATTGTGATTTTACAATGCAAATAATTAATAATATAATTTCTCAATTGCGAATTGAGAGTGCGGTAGGTTTTGGCGCTTTATATGTAGTAACAATTTGTCAGCTATGGGAACATCATGCAACATTTTTTCACGCTCTTTATATCTCCTGTCTCAATGTCGGACACTTTCCGAACAAGTGGAAAGCTGCTAAGGTCATAATAATCAATAAAACCAATCGAGATGCAACATCACCAAATGCATATGGACCTATATGTTTAAGCTCAACCTTAGGAAAAATACTATAAAAATTACTCTACGAATAGATTATATTTTTTCTTAACTAAAATAATCTCCTGCAGCCAAAACATTGACTTACCAGATAACAAGTCTTCAACGATGGCACTTTTCAAGTTACTTTATAACTGCAATCTTAAAAAAAGAATCTAGAGCAGCAATTGCGGTGTCTCTGGATTTCACTGGTGCATTTGATTCAATATGTTATTCGATTGTTTTAGCATACTTAAAACAGAAATAATGTCCCATTAATTTGTGTAATCTACTCTCTTCATTCCTCGAAGACAGAAGCATAACGTACATTACTCCAAAAGAACACAAAATAACAAAATAAAATTAATTTAGGTTGTCCGCAGGGATCGCCACTCGTCCCCTGCTCTGGAATATATTAATCTCAGATTTACTTGGGACGTAATTCCCTCACAACATTCATATTCAGGCATATGCTGATGATGTAGTGATGGTTAGAGATGGGACTTCAAGGCGAGACTTATAAGAAAAAACTGGGGATGTTCTGGAGTTGGTGGGAGAGTGGGCAGAAGAAAGAGAATTAAAATTTAACTACTCAAAATGTAACTGTCTACTCATAATTAAAACTATCTTCAAAACAGTCCTCCAATAATAAAATTTCAAAATTATCAATCGCATTTTCTATTAGAAATAAAAATTCTTGAAGTAATATATGATAGACACCTTTCATTCCTCCCCCATCTTCAGTATATCAAACACAATGCTCATACACATAGACAGAAGTTCAGTTTCGTGAAATTTACTTTCGTAGTATCGAACGATGCATAGCTTATGCAACACCTGCTGTGGTGGAAATCATTTTGAAACTCGCACACACATGCTAAGGCTATTAAAATAAATACAGAGAATCCCACCTCTGAAAATAGCTAGAGCATTTTGTACTGTCTCAAATACCTGCGTTCCTTTGCTTTGTAACATATCCCTAGCAGCACACTTCCCCAGCTATTACTTGGGACAGTTTGACGCAAGAATTGTGCCAGGCTTGAGCCAAGTTGACTCGTAGCTTGCTCCAGTCTGGCCCAAGCCTGGGCCGATGAAGTGTGCTACTTGGTTTTCTACCATTATAACTAACCCTCGATATAGGAGGTATTTATTTTCCTCATATTTACAGCCTAAAATATCCTACAGCTTCGATGAACTGTGAATTCACCCTAGACTGATATTATACCCAATGGACGGTTTGTACATTAACCCATCAAAAAATATAACATTTCTGATAAAAATTTTACCCAAACACTACGCTTACAGTTGACTTCTTATGTGTATATACTTTTGGTTCAGTATTTCTAAATAATTTAGGGGCAGATTTTGTCATTTTAAAATACAAAGTTGGAATACTTAAAGTTGAAAAATACTCCCTGGCCAAGCATAACTCCATATTTGATGCAGAGGCCATTGCAATACTAAAAGCTTTACAGTTTATTGAAATGGTGAAAAAGAACGAAACAGTGTAGTTTTTACTGACAGTTTGTCCGTATGCCAAGCGCTATCAAATCCAGATAACGTAATACCTTTAATATTTGAAAAAATAAAACTCTTATTTCAATTATATCATTTACTCCCCTTTCCTTTTATCATGTTTAAAGCCACTCCGGAATTTCCGGGAACGTACTCGCGGATCAATTTGCTGCGTCCGCGGGGCGGTTCGGTGAATACGTTCTGTTACCTCGGTCTAAAAGAAATATCGAAAGAGAAGTACTAAAACTTGCTTATCAGAGATGGGATTGCGAATGGAAGAACGAATGACAAACAAAGTAACTATTTAAATGGGTCCCATCAGTACAAAATACTCCTTATTGCCTCCCTCCACATTTTTACATAACGCAACAGATCACTGGTCACGGAAGATTTCCATTTTACTTTCAGAAATTTCATATCAGGAATGAAATTACCTGTCCATGCTGGAAGGAATGCACTGACATTGAACGCTATTTCACCATATGAAACTTAATTTTAGCCACTTTTAACAAAACAAAATTAATAACTTTGACTTAAGCAGCCGTTAACAAATGCTACGACTCAAAAAACAAAATAAGAATTTTAAAATTAACAATAAAACTAATTTATGAAATCACTTAACATGTATTCACAGAAAAAAAGAAACAGAAGTAACACAAAAAGATTTACCAACAATAAAAACCAAGAATAATTGTAACAATACTAGCCCTAAATCATCGGCAAGACGGACTCTTAATCTAGCAACAAGATACAACATGAAACATGTGGCAAAAGGGAGACCCCGCAATGTGAGATAGGAAGGCTCCAGCCACTTTGGAACTTCGGGCTTCCTATTAGGTTAGTCGCGCAAGGAAGAGGCGCAAAGCGACTTTCAAGGAAGACCCCACTTTTATGGTCATGAGAGTTAGGGACTAGTTCCAAAGCTCCGGGCTTCCACATTACCTTCAACTCTAAAACCTTGCAACGAACAACCAGATATGCACCATCAATCAATAGGAACAGTTGCTTGGTATGTACAAGAAATATCAACATCCTCCTCCAGAAAAGATGAAAGGAGGGAAAACCACAAGTATAAAAACAACTTCTTCCAAAAACGACAATCCAGGGAGATGAAGAAAAATGAAATATTGAGAAATAAGCAGTTTACTAAAATCCTGCAATGATGATAAAAAAGTACATTTATGCGGAAAGATAACATACTTGTACAGTACATTCGATATTCAAAGAACGACATCTTCTTCACCTTTATCATGGGATAACATCAATGTTAAGTGAAAGATTTAAGAGAACGTATTTACCAACTAAGACAATTAGAACAAAAAAGAATGTCGGAAGGGGCAATATGATATAATTAATATCCTTTAACATCATCCCCACTCTATAAGCATATCACCAGCTTGGTCTAATAAAGCAAGACAAAACACCAGAAAGCCTGTTGTTTAGTCTTTATTGTTTTGCTACTAAAATGAAACTAAAATAAAGACTAATTTAGGTAAATAGCTTAGGAACCTAAGACGTTAGTGTATATAAATTATGTATATACGTAAATGGAAATACGTCACGTGTTAGTTCCTTACATATTTGGACATTTAATCCCAGAGATAACAAAACAACCTTTTTAATTTTCATTCACTAAAAATAACTGTTTACCTTCCCAGAAACCATAAACAAAAAAATTGTTATAGCCTTATTGTTCAAAAGATTCTACCAACAGCTCTTGATGCACCGTTAAACTAAAGGCCGGTTCACACACTTGCGTTTGACTGCGTTTGACTGCGTTGCGGCGAGAACCGAAAGCGAGTCACCGGCACATCTGTGCTTCGTATGAAGCGTGGAATCCAATTCAAGGAATCTTCTTGGCACGCGGTATAAGCAGCAGGGATGTCCTGGTGTCTTGCTGCCGCAACGCAGTCAAACGCAGTCAAACGCAACTGTGTGAACCGGGCTTGAGTCAAACTAAACCAACCTTCGGAATACTATCTATAATGCACTTCTTAACCTTCACCACACACCGTAATATTTGCTGCTAATAACAGAGTCTAAATTTAACAAAATTAAACACCATTAAAACTGGAACTCTAGGTCTTAACATACTAAATTAATGTACCAACAACTTTTTCACCCTCTTATCCTTCGAGAGTTGCTATCTACCATGCCCAGTCCTCCCTGCGTTGTCACCAACACGACGAGACAGCTAATCCGGGGAACGTTTTTTTCATAAAAAAAATAAAGATACAAAACACAACAAATATAAAATAAATGGCTGTTGATCTTCCTTAGGGCCCCTGAAAAAGAAAAAATCAGCAGAACCCATCCTTTGGGAATGATTATCTACGTTAATGCGAATAGCATCAAACGGTGCGGAGTTATGCGCGTTCGTCAGGTGGCCGGCACACTCTAGATACGCCAGCCCACTCCTGAGGCGATTCTAAATTTGTTGACACTTTCACAGCCCTGCGCACGATCTCCGCAGCCCAGCACGTGCGTTTGTGTCACTTAGGAAGGCGAGCAAAGCACGCGCCATACGCACAAACACTCAAAATGGTACCGACCAGACTTTCTGGCGTCTCAGCTAGTCTCAACCAACGGAGAGGGTGAGCACGGCCGCTAGCTCACCCTCTCCCGCGCTCGGGAGAAGGTGATGTAGCGGCCGTGCTCAGCCTCACGAGAGCGGAATGAGCCCTCGTGCATGGAACGCGTGCGCACCGGTAGCTGTGACAGCGCTGTAAAGCGCGTCCTATGGTAAAGATATAAACAACCGATTAGAGTGGGTGGAATGACTGCCTTCATAGCTCAATAAAGAAAAAAAAACTGCCTTCATAGCTCTGTGGTTAGCGCGTCTGCCTGCTGATCAAAGGGTCAACGGTTCGAATCCCAGCCGGCGCCGGTCTTTTTTATTTATTTATCGACCCGCGGCGTAAGAGGTTAGATAGCCAGATAGATACATAGATAGACGAAAAGTGCGTGAAGTATCCAAAGAATGCTATTCGCATTAAAAAAGTTTTTTTAAAACAGTCTGGTTGGGACACGCGTGTCAAAAAATGAATTTTACGTGAAAAAAAAATTTTTAGAGCAATATTGACGGCGATAGATTTATTTGAAATTTTTCGCGCAAATTCCAGGTCATTCAGCTCGGCTTCTCATTGGTAACGATGGTCATTCAAATCAGCTTCTCATTGGCCAAAATAATGAGTGACAGCTTTGATGTTGGTCATAAAATCGTCGTGATCTCTTAAAATCGCCTTTTGAATTACATATTTTTAGCTTTAAGAAACAATCCATCGAATGAACGTCGTAATTGCTTACAAACGTTTTACAAAATCGTTACTTCCGTTCGGATAAAACAACAAAGAAAAGCTTCGCCATTTTGTTTTTCTGTCATGGTCGCGGTCTTGCAACGCGTCTCGCGTTCTCGGGTGGTTTTATAGTTTTATCGCGTTTATATTGTCACGAAGGACAAGTGATGAGGCGGCGAATAGCTGAAGAACCTAAACGTTTAATGGGGCTTGCTGAACGAGTTCGTGTAGGGGTACGCTGCACGGGTTCATACCCCGCACCTCCACCAGAAATGTCACGAATTAAGGCGACGAGAAGGCGAAGAGTGAACTGAAGATAAAGATTTAATGGGCGAACTTGTGCCAACCAAAAATAAGTAAAGAACGAAAGAGCGTCGAGGTAGCAGAAAGGCAGGCGGCGATTCGGAGGCGACAACAGAGAGCGCGAGACTTCTCTGGGTCTGGGCGAATGCCTGCGTTACTAACCACGTGACCTAGGGAACTTCAGTTCGTCATAGGCGAACCGACACTTTGACGGCCTGAGGGTGAGTCCGGCGGTCCGTATGGCTTAGAGAACAGCTCGGAGTCGTCGCAAGTGCTCGTCGAAGTCGCCGGAAAACACTACGACGTCGTCGAGGTAGACGAGCCAGCTCTGCCACTTCAGTCCTGCCAGTACGGTGTCCATGACACGCTGGAAAGTTGCTGGAGCCGTGCATAGTCCGAAGGGCATCACCTTGAACTCGTACAGTCCATCCGGTGTGACGAAGGCTGTCTTCTCTCGGTCCCGTTCGTCGACTTCGATCTGCCAGTAGCCACTCTTCAGGTCCATCGATGAAAGTATCGAGAGTGGCACAGCCGGTCTAACGTGTCGTCGATGCGGGGGAGTGGATAGACGTCCTTCTTCGTCACCGCGTTCAGCTGCCGGTAGTCCACGCAGAACCTAAGCGTCCCGTCCTTCTTCTTAACCAGTACAACTGGAGAGGCCCATGGACTGCTTGAAGGTTGGATTATGTGGTCGTTCAGGATCTCTTGGACTTGCTCCTGAATCACCTGCCTTTCTTTAACGGAGACTCTGTATGGAGATCGATGCACAGGGCGCGCGTCGTCCTCGGTAACGATTCGGTGCTTCGCAACGGCGGTTTGGCGCACCTTCGACGACGTTGCAAAGCAGTCGCGGTATTCGGTGAGGAGATTCATCAGCTGACGTCGTTTCGGGCTCGGAAGCTTAGGGTCAATGTCGAGCTGCGCTGGCGACGTGCTGTCTTGCTGAGGTGGCGAGGATTCGTCAGTAATGGCGGCGATTTCGGCGGAGTTTCAGAGTTCCTCGACGTGGCCAACGGCTGCACCTTTCGTGAGGTGTTGGGCTTCGTTTCGGAAGTTCGTCACGAGGACCACGGTGCAGCCACCCTGAAGTTCAGCTACACCTCTTGCGACACCTATTCCTCTTCAGAAGCAACTGGAGCTCCCCTCAAGTAGAAATTCGCCGTAGAAAGCTCCGGTGCTCCCGACGGGCACAAAAACACTCGACCGCGGCGGTAAGTTGACGTGACTGGCGAGGACTCGGACCGCAGATGACGTCGCTCTGGGCACCTACCGCCGATGCCCATACCGACGACTCGGGCTACGCGGATTCTACCCGAACGACCCGCGCCGTCGCAGCATTTCCAGCACCAAGAGACAAGAAGGCCGTGCGAAGGTTTCTTGGACTATGTGCCTACTATCGGCGCTTCGTTCGGGATTTCGCAGCGATTTCCGCACCGCTCACAAACCTCACGAAGGACGCCGAGAAGTTCGAATGGGCCGAGGAGCAGCAACAGGCATTCGACGAGCTGAAGCGACGACTCGCAGACTCCTCCTGTCCTTGGACATTTCGACCAGGATGCGGAAACCGAGATTCACACGGACGCAAGTAACGCAGGACTTGGCGCGGTACTGGTTCAAGTGCAAGATGGAACCGAGCGAGTCATCGCCTACGCAAGTCGGACATTGTCCAAGGCGGAGAGAAGTACTCCACGACTGAGAAAGAATGCCTTGCAGTCGTCTGGGCAATCATGAAGTTTCGTCCATACTTATACGGGAGCCCGTTCCGTGTAGTCACGGACCACCACTCGCTCTGCTGGCTGGCGAACCTCAAGGACCCGTCAGGACGCCTCGCTCGATGGAGTCTCCGACTGCAAGAGTTCAACATGACCGTGGTCTACAAGTCAGGCCGCAAGCACAGCGACGCGGACTGCCTGTCCAGAGCTCCCGTCGAAACACCTTCCGGCAGCAGCGACGACGATGACGACGAGTGTTTCCTGGGCGCAGTGAACACCGATGACATGGCCCGACGTCAAAGAGGACGATCCCGAGCTGCGCGCACTGATAGAGCACCTGGAAGGGCGCGGAAGTGCCATACCACGTGTTTTTTCACGTGCCCTGTCGACATTTGCCATTCGACAAGATGCACTCTAAAAGAGAACTTCGGAAACAACGACTCGCCGTGGCTGCTGGTAATCTCGACCGACCTCGGAGGAGATCTTTCAAGCCTGCCACGACGACCCGACGTCTGGACACCTAGGTTACAGCCGGACACTGGCCCGTATTCGTGAAAAGTATTACTGGCCCAAGCTCCCGAAAACCGTCCACCTATACACACGGTCATGCCATGAATGCCAGCGACGCAAGAAACCCCCATGAGACCGGCCGGACTAGTGCAGCCAATTTCTCTACCAACAGCACCCTTCCAGCAGATCGGAATGGATCTGCTTGGCCCTTTTCCGCCGTCGACGTCGGGAAATCGCTGGATCATCGTCGCCACAGATTATCTCACGCGGTACGCCGAAACGAAAGCCCTTCCTTCCGGAACTGCTGTGGACGTTGCCAAGTTTTTCATTGAATCTATCGTCCTCCGGCACGGCGCTCCCGAAATCCTGATCTCAGACCGTGGATCCTCGTTCATGGCCCAGCTGACACAAGAAGTCCTTCGTCTCAGCCATACCAGCCATCGTCGCACCACGGCGTACCACCCGCAGACCAACGGGCTGACGGAAAGACTCAACAAGACCATCGCCGACATGATCTCCATGTACGTCGACGTGGAGCACAAGACATGGGACGAGGTGTTGCCGTACGTAACTTTGGCCCACAACACGGCCGTGCAAGACACCACCGGAGGAACCCAAAGCGACGTCATCTGCGGTCCGAGTCCTCGCCAGTCACGTCAACTTACCGCCGCGGTCGAGTGTTTTCGTGCCCGTCGGGAGCACCGAAGCTTTCTGCGGCGAATTTCTACTCGAGGGGAGCCTCCAGTTGCTTCTAGGAAGAGGAATAGGCGTCGCAAGAGGTGTAGCTGAACTTCAGGGTGGCCGCACTGTGGTCCTCGTGACGAACTTCCGAAACGAAGCGCAACACCTCACGAAAGGTGCAGCCGTTGGCCACGTCGAGGAACTCCGAAACTCCGCCGAAATCGCCGCCATTACTGACGAATCCTCGCCACCTCAGCAAGACAGCACGTCGCCAGCGCAGCTCGACATTGACCCTAAGCTTCCGGGCCCGAAACGACGTCAGCTGATGAATCTCCTCACCGAATACCGCGACTGCTTTGCCAACGTCGTCGAAGGTGCGCCAAACCGCCGTTGCGAAGCACCGGATCTTTACCGAGGACGACGCGCGCCCTGTGCATTGATCTCCATACAGAGTCTCCGTTAAAGAAAGGCAGGTGATTCAGGAGCAAGTCCAAGAGATGCTGAACGACGACATAATCCAACCTTCAAGCAGTCCATGGGCCTCTCCAGTTGTACTGGTTAAGAAGAAGGACGGGACGCTTAGGTTCTGCGTGGACTACCGGCAGCTGAACGCAGTGACGAAGAAGGACGTCCATCCACTCCCCCGCATCGACGACACGTTAGACCGGCTGCGCCACTCTCGATACTTTTCATCGATGGACCTGAAGAGCGGCTACTGGCAGATCGAAGTCGACGAACAGGACCGAGAGAAGACAGCATTCGTCACACCGGATGGACTGTACGAGTTCAAGGTGATGCCCTTCGGACTATGCACCGGCGCCAGCAACTTTCCAGCGTGTCATGGACACCGTACTGGCAGGACTGAAGTGGCAGAGCTGTCTCGTCTACCTCGACGACGTCGTAGTGTTTTCCGGCGACTTCGACGAGCACTCTGCGACGACTCCGAGCTGTTCTCCAAGCCATACGGACCACCGGACTCACCCTCAAGCCGTCAAAGTGTCGGTTCGCCTATGACGAACTGAAGTTCCTAGGTCACGTGGTTAGTAACGCAGGCATTCGCCCAGACCCAGAGAAGTCTCGCGCTCTCTGTTGTCGCCGCCGAATCGCCGCCTGCCTTTCGCTACCTCGACGCTCTTTCGTTCTTTACTTATTTTTGGTTGGCACAAGTTCGCCCATTAAATCTTTATCTTCAGTTCACTCTTCGCCTTCTCGTCGCCTTAATTCGTGACAATATGTGAAGACCTGAAGAGGGCTTGTTGCTTGTGTTAGTTAGTCATGGCCGATTCACATGACGGACTGATCCGCGGAGGGTGACGACATGTCTGCGGTTCGTCTGTCTCCCAAGCGCATCCACACGAAGGAGACGACGAGCAGACGACAGCGAGGACGGACCGAACCTGGTCGCCACCCCACAGTGGCGCGAAACTCCAACATCGCACCGTGGCACCGTTGTCCAAGAGAGAAATCGACGTTTGCTACCGCGATAAAGAATCGTACGCCGCTGTCACGTACAGATCGAGACAAAACACCGTGATAGGCTTCGCGCCACTAGCTTTACTAACCCAAAGCATGAGAGTGACACAGGCATGGTCCTGCTCGAGAAGGGTTCCGCGTAGAAGCGACGAAGTTCTGGGCTCGCGAAGGAGCGTTTGGAGATGTCTTCACGCACTCCGCGCTCGTGCACAACACTCAAGTTCTCCACAGCCACAAGAGAGGTCTTGCTCGGTGAAATCCTGATTGGACGTGCAAGAATCATCGCGGCGTGCTAGACGAGTTTTGACGGAAGCTTCTTGACGCGGACCCGGAGGAGTACAGGAACCTGCGTCGCGTCAGCCAGACAAAGTTTCTGCAGTTCCTTTCACACGTGGAACGAAGAAACGCCCGACAAAATGAACCAGCGAACGCACAAAACACAACGATGCGCCACTTTTGTTTTCATCGCCCAGAAACGAAAACAATGTACCGTTGCCAGACTAAACGCTTTTCAAGTCAATCTCCCGCCAAATATCCGCGAGTGAAAAAGGCGCGTCCAAGGACGAGGCGCGGATTGCAGGAATCGGTGACGTGCCGGTCACTTGGTACACGGTCTGCGGACAAAAATCGCGATTCGGTCCGTTGTGTGAATCGGCTGTACGACGCGGTACGACGTGCGACCAACAGACACAGGAAGTAGCATTGGCTCTCGTACGGGGCGCAGACAAGCCAGCCAAGCAGCCAAGCCGATCCACTACGAGGCGAGGCGGGGAGTTTCTCTCCTCCACGCGCCCGAAATGCCGAGAGAGAGAAAAAGTGGAAAGGAGGTGACTACCGACTAAATTGCGTCTGCGCAGTCATATTGCTCTAAATTTTTTTTTTTCGCGTAAAATTTATTTTGACACGCGTGTCCCAGCAGATTGTTTTAAAAAAGCTTTTTTTTTTTCAGGGGCCTTTAAGGCTGTTCCGTACCTTGGATTTCGGTGTCTCCACTGTTATTTTGTTTGAAACTGGCTTCTTTATAAAAGTATCACCTATTGACCGTATTTCGGACCTATTCATTTATTTTAATTGGTTTAAACTTGCTATACCGTCTGGTGTTACAAGTAGAGAGACAAATGATTATTTCTTTTCTTTTTTGCTCTCACTCAAAAACTGAAAACTGAAAACTGAGTGTTCAGGTTTCCCTAGAAACGGCTCTTTGATGCTTTGTGCCTATGCTCCGATTTCACTTTCTGACGTACCGTATTGGACGCTACGAACTATACGAGCCAATCTATAGTTTGTAGCTTGTTTCGTGACTTCGCGCTCTTTGCGTCGCTCCGCTAACTGCAAGGACTCGTGAAACCCTCCGAGCTATAACTGGCTCCGGTGGCTCGCACCGTCGTTTGCGGTCCAACGTAAAGTGAAACAAAGCATACCAGATCATCCCGCTCCAAATCTGTGACCGGGCACTCTATGGCTCTGTCGACTAGATGTCAGGCTTTGTGAGTATAGAGGAGGCTATGTCACGGCCGTAGTTTCGCGATGCCGACGCACACTAGTTAAGAAGCGGCCCGCGACTTCGTCGAGTCAGCCTCGCTCTCACTTGCTGTTACGACGCCAAATCGCCGCACGCTTTTCTGGTGTCTCGATGATTTTCTTTTACTTTGTTTAGCAGAAGTTCGCCGATCAAACCTTTATTTTTATTTCACTGTTCTTCCTCTCGTCGCCTTCCTTCGTGACAATATACAAGCTTTATTAGACACGATGTTTTTAGATGACATGAATCTTGGAATGTACATCTATTATCGTTCAGGCAACAACCAGCTTGCTTCTAACTTCAGCCATCTAATGATATGACATTATGAATAATATGAATTTTGCATAAACTACTCTTTTGCTTTTAGAAAAAAATTTAGCAGATCAGAATTTAACTGTTTAATTTTTGGTATTTTAATATTCGTTGCACGTAAAAGAACCTGTAAGATAAAGCAAAGTGAAATAAAATTAGAATTTAGGCAGAGGTAACAAACCCATTGTCATGAATATATGCATTCATACTTCCCTTCGTAACTGACGAGACAAGCAAGTCTAACATAGGAACGAGGGCCTTGTGTTACAACCAATAATAATAAAAACTAATATATAATTTATTTATATTTAGATACTGCCCAACTGAACATACTACACATTAAACGGGAAAGCGGGTCGCCCGTTTGTTCAAACTGGTGACCATGTTGCACAAGCGGGTGACCAGCTGACCGTCAAACTGCACCGGTTTAATAAAACGGCTCTCCCGTTACGCGGTGAGCCCGTCTGCTGCTGAAGTGCAAAGCGGCGGCACGCGCACGTTTGTTTGACCCGCACGCAGTCTCGAGAGAGAGAGAGCTGTTTTAAATGTCATTGTACATGTCGCGATGTGAGAGCCGACTGAGCCTCGATCTGGCCGACCGTGCTCGCTCTGCGGAAATGAAAGGGTGAGAATCTCGAGCACCGTTAGCTTGCTGAAGATGCGAGATGCTGCTGAGCCGTCACAAATCTCTTGCCCTTCGAACGCCTGCGAAGCGGTGCCAGCGCTCGGCGTACCCTACGCAGCGCTTTTTGTTGTGAAAGACCCCGCAAGACAAGTTTCGCCGTACAGTTCGACCACCACAGGCGAACGCCCTGGAGCGTCGTCGCCAGGTGGTGACGGTCAGCTGTGCCCGGAAGCAAGGAAAGAGGCTCCTTGGGGTCGCCAACATGCGTCTTACGAAGGAATGACGTGGCCTCCAACGAAGGATCATCTCAGCGGCGGGCTAGCAGGCGCACATGCGTAAGGGTATTATCCTTTCTGTCTAGCCTTGCACGCCGCTGAGTGGGCAAACTTTCTCGTGCAAATAAAAATTATTATTATTATTGTCTAGTTGACGGACACCAGTGTCATCGAGACGTCCTTGCCTTCCGGTCCCTCTCCTTGCTGCTTCTGTCTGGCCTCGACGCACGGCGCCCCGGCAGCCGTTGGGCTTAAAGCCTGGTGCAGACAGTTGCGTTTGACTGCGTTGCGGCTGCGAGAAACCAGGACATCCCTGCTGCTTATATCGCTAGCCCAGCTGATTTTTTGAATTGTATTCCATGCTTCATACGAAGCACAGATGTGCCGGTGACTCGCTTTCGGTTCTCGACGCAGCGCAGTCAAACGCACTCAAACGCAAGTGTCTGAACCGGCCTTCAGGCCTAACGTGAGACGCCCTCGACAACGGAGGGGCTCTGCGTCCACTCCCCAACTTCGAGCGACGATGGGATTATCCCCTCAGCGCACGGAAACCAAGACGCCTACGGTTGGGGACAACTATATCTTTGCCCCACCTGGACTTCGATGGCACCGGTGACCGACGAGATTGACAGGCGGCACCGTGACTAAGGTCGTCTGCCCTTCGGTGTGAGCAACACGAGTGGCGGAGTGTGTGGGAGAGAGGGAGAGGCGTACCTGAACGTTACGAAAAATGGCCTTACCATTTTGGTCAAGGCATGGACCATGGGGATTCCCTGCTAGGGATATGGGGAAAGGTGACATTATAAAAGGAGCAGCAAGCGGCTGCTAGCGTGTGTTCTCGACAGTGTTCTCTAATGTTCTCAGGACGGTGTTGAAAACGTGTTACTATGTATATAAACGAGTTATGCGAGACACCCCTCCTGCTCCCTGGTCCTTCGTGATTCCGGCATCCACATGAGATCCTACCCTGGTTCTGCTCCCTGACGCAAACCAAGTGCCAAGACAACCGCTTGGTTCGTAACACTTTCAACAATCACTCAGCATAGCAACCTCCTGTCTGTGAGTTCTGGCGGTTTATCATGGCGGGGTTTATGTTTGCGGGGTTCCATAAAATACTCGCATTCGAGTTGCGACAATGAACCGCCGGTGCTCGCAGGCTGCCAACAGGCGCCACAAAGATTGCGATGCTGCGCGGGCGGTGCGCGGATTTCTGAAAAGGCTTCGCAGCGTTTGCAAAGCAAAGTATTTTTAATGAAAAAGCAGGCTCCTGCTACATCAGCAAGCTAAAGATTCTTGAAAGTAGTCTTGTTTGTAATCAGCGCGTTCGCCTATAGTCCGACTTAAGATTATATATTAAATACCATGTCTCAGAGTTGCTTGCTGGCTGCCCCTTTATAGAATGACGACTCATCTTGGGTGGACAAGTGCCGCCTTTTTTTGTGTGTCACCATTTTTTCTCTTATGATATGTTGACTTTGTATATTTGAGACGGGAAGACTAGCTCAGGACCGTGAACAATGCCGAATTACAAAGTATTTAAGAGTCCGTAATAAATTATGAACGTCGAGACTTTCTGAACTTGGTAATGCAGTGAAGAATGGTAAATACAAGCACCCTTAAAGAGTTATTGCAATATGATTTGACAAAACGGAGAAAACAAACGCATATATCTGACGTAACCCGTTACGTTATAATTTTTTAAGGTTGTTTTAGCGTCGTTTCATGATTGTTAATGCTCCATAAGGCCTCATTCACACAGCCGGCGTCTCGCCCCGTCCCGGCGAAAGCGCCGCCGGCGCCGTGCCAAAAACGGGACGGTGCGGGGACGGAGGAGTGTTCGAACCAGCGGCGACGGAACTGCCGGCGGTTGCTATGTGAATAGGTAGATGCTAGAGGCTGTGCCCCCTTATATTGTGCGGTAGCTTGCGCCGCCTAGCATAGAAACCTTTCTGCACCTTTCAAATTCTGCGTCTAACTTTTGTATACCGTAAGACTGCATAACCTATTAATTACGTGCGTAATTTCACGCTTCCCCCGATCTCTACTACAAATCTTGTAATCCCTATTTGTGACTGCTTTGTGGCGGCGTCGACCACCAAATATAGCGGACGATCGGCGTCGATGGGCACAGCCACAACTGTTTTGTTCCTTGGAGCTTGCGTTCGGGTCGCCGATAACGATCTTGCATGTTTGAAAACATTTTATTTGTCTCCAAGTTTTGAAACAAAAACGACAAGACCCACCGCGAGCACGTTTCACATCAATCACTCCTTACGCCACATTTCGTCCCCGATGATCGACGACCGTATTTTCTTTCTTCGGCTGTTCTTCCTTAGAATCGCATTTACGTCTATCGCTATCGCAAAGGAAACAATGTGGTCTCACCATTTCGAGCAGCAGCTTAGCGGTAAATCCAAATCTCGGTATGCCCGTAGTTCAAGAGCCATAAACATCACACAACGCGCCCGTCGTCTCGCTGGCCTCGATTTTTCCCGAAAAGAGCTTTGTTGGCTTCGCCTTCGTCGTTAGGGCACAGCACCAGTGCACAGCACGGTCAATTCTCCCTCCCGCGGCTGTGCCCATGGTCACCCAACTTTGAGAATCAGCCAGATTCAGCGAAAGTTTCCTATTTTGTGATTGGCCGTCCCTCGATGGGGCGGGGCGCCGGCGTTCCCGGCGCTTCCCCGTCTCCCGCCGGTGCCGGGGACGTTGAACATCCTCGTTCGGCCCATTTCAGGTCCGGCGGCCCGATTTCGGTCCCAAACCGGTCCCAACACCCTCTCTCCCGGCGGAAAAACTGCCCGGCGCTTTCGGCGCGCCGGGAGAAAAAACGGCTGTGTGAATGAGGCCTAGCTGAGTAAAAAACTCGTAAACGGCTACATATTAGTGGAAGGCAATGTGGCGGCTTCGCTAGCAGACAACAGAAATGTCCCCAGTTTGGGAGACCGCCAGCCCAGCAACGTTGCGGCACTATAGTTTCACCTTTCGTAAACCATTTTACACCAGGCAGCTCGGGTGAAAAGAACTTTGCGAATGATAATTGTTAACTAACTAACCTTAAGAGTTGCTTTTTTTTACAAGATGCTCAGTTGTGTTAGTTTGATAAATCACTCACTTTTTCATAATGATCGGGTTGTGGATCGTGGACGTGGAGTGGGCGTTGGTGGTCAGCGCCACCGAGATGATGGTGGTCACTCCGCAGCCGTAGAGAAACTTTTCGGCGAAGGTCCAGGTGGCCATGACGGCGGTGAGGCTCACGACGAAAGCCACGGGGATATCCTGGGACAGCTTGATCAGGAGGTACGCCAGGAGGTGTCCCACCAGTTTCCCCAGCAGGGGACCCACCGCCAACGTGCAGGCCAAGGTGTAGGCGATGCCTGCGATGGACGCTTAGAATGAGACGGCGGCTTGTGTCATCTTGAAGGTTTGTTGGCAGCACGCTTGTGCGGCCCCCTTAGGTTCATAGAGGTAACCAGCCGTAAGAAAAAAATAGGTGCACGCTAGGAGGTTGAGTAAAGAAGATCCGCAGCTGGTCCGTTTTCCCCTAGCGCAGTTATACTTAACGAATGGTTTGAAACCAACCGGTGCTCCTTGTAGCTACAAGTACACATCGCACTCCAAATGACAAGTGAATACGTAATAATCTGGTAACATTTCACTGGTGGTAGTTGGCACCATGTATCAGTTATCCACTAAATTATCGGCTAATAATTATCGTCTTATGTAATTGGAATTACGAATTCTAAAATATTTTTACAGGAAACGCCAGTTTGTAAATAATGTTTTTTTTAAATAGTCAATATTTATGATCAAGATATTGTTACGCATAGTGAATAAAAAAGATTTAGCCGAATATTTTAATTCGGGCTGAACTGCTACATGAACTGCCGTTGCCGTTGTACAGGTTTGACAAGTTCCCACCTTCCGATCAACTTACTTCGACTGCTGGTTTTCTCAAGCGATGCTTCGAGCTCACCGGACGACTAGTCAGCTAGAGCGGATCACAACTATGGCTACATGTTTATGTGTAAGCACAAGAATCTCAAACGGGCTGAGCCGCTGATATTGGGAAGGTCAGCTGTGCGTGTAAGCAACGGTTTGTTTGATGGAACGTGAGTTTTCCTTCCGCGACTCCATTAAGACATAAATCAGTTCGACGGGCATGAAAGAAATCAACATTTTTGTTTCGTGAGCATGTGAGACATTGGGATTCTATTCATTGTAACTTCAGTCAGAAATAAGAAAGTCACCGCGTCGCAAACTTGGAAAGAGTGGGAGAGGCTTGGGGGACTGTCATTTTTTGTAAAATAAACCTGTAGTACTGAATCTATCTTTACGGTATTTCCTAACCTTGTTTGTAGCCGTTGAAGCGTAGAAACACGTCATTGTCGCTATAATAAGGCCAAGCCAGCTTAGCAATGAGCCGTCGCACAGTCATAAGCATAAACAGTAGATTTTTTTTTTTTGTGACGGCAGGCTGTTTTCAGCTTTAAAAGCGGTTTCTCTGAAAATACATTTGATGGTAGGCAAGCTGGCGGACGTTTAGCCCGATGATATTATTCTGAGCTTGTGGTTTGCCACACAGCCTACAAAGCATAATATTTTTTTTGAGTGCTTACAAAAATATTGAAAGCAAAGTTTAAAAAAATGCAATGTTGTTGAAATTAACCTACAAGTTATTTGAAGGACTTAAGAAACTTTCAAGTAAATTAAATAAGCAGAACGTTCTCCGGACTTGTGCATGAATTTTGTGGGTATACGGGGCGTGAAATATCAATTATCTTATTTAGTACAAAGGGGTGAAAACATGGCTGCACTAAAGCGCGCTAAATTAGCTCAATAATTAGAAAAGAGAAGGTTTCACCACTGGGGTAAATAGGGATGCAACGCGCTTTTTATTCAACGTGTCTTAAAATATGTTAAAAATGTAGAGGCCTTCCACTTCACGTGAAGATGGAGTACCAGCGAAGCTGTTATCTTTGCGACGTCTAGGAAGATGTCTAGAGGACGCCGTCAAGGACGACCTCGAGGACGACGTCTAGGACGACGCCGAGAAAAATGCAGCCTTTCCAAACTGGTGAAAACCACAGTGGAAAGGCTGGAAAGGTTGGCGCCATCTATGAGTGACGGCGGCAACCAGATTTCTTGTCTGGTTGCCGCCGTCGCTCATAGATGGCAGTAGCTGTTCAGGGTTTTCCGTAGTCTTGCGTCTACGTTTGTTTGGTACCGTGCACGAAACTGGGGAAACTAGCCCTTAAAAACTCCGCTGCAAAAAAGGCACACCGAAGTCAACATGTTGCATCAAGCAGAACATTTTCTCGAATACGTGTCTTACTAGACTTGGATCATGGACGGCGGAGCGATAGTTCCAGGAAAGATGTCAAACGAGAGCGTTGTCTGTCTGCCCTATCCAGAGGTTGCGTCGCCAATGCCGACAACCGCACTTTTCTGAGGGTGAAACATTGTTCAGAGATAAATACTCAGTTTGAATTTGTAGTAATGTTTAAAATGGAAAGCAACAACAACCGAGTCAGAAGGCAGTTTGGGAGCGTTGGATGTGTTGGAGAGATTGAGTGGGGCAGTTGATCTCTATCGGCTGCATTGACTGTTTGCTGAAAATATCCTCAATGTGTTGTTAGTCGGGAGGATGACCCCCTGTTCCGCAGGCACCGACGCAGACCATGCACAAAGCAAAGACCGTTCTTTACATGTACATTTGATGTTTTGTATATGATTCAGTGAATTTATTGACCCATATTTACCGCGCAACGCTTGATATTCTTTAAGATTGCCGCGTGCGCAGCTAGTCACGTCGTCAGCGCGTTTGGCTCCTGCGCAAACGGGCCGAGGTTCGAGGCCTGGTAGGGGATGTACATTTTTGTTATTTTTGTCAATACCGCGTTCTGGTATATTCGAGGACTCTGTCGCTGGTTCGAGGTCCGAATATTCTACGCGCCGAGCCTTCTACGCCTATTGTTCCAGAAGACAACGCGTGTACAAAAGGTGCTCCGCGTGTCCAGCCGGAGCCAGTGTTTCGCCAGCACTCGAGTCAGCATCCTCGCCGACGCCGACGCTCGCTTAGCCCGGTCATTCCTTTCAGTTATTACTATTTTGTTTGTAGTGGCACAAGTTCGGCCATTAAACGTTTGCCACTTTAGTTTTTTGCCGCCGCATTGTTTGTCACTCGTGACATTTTGGTGGAGGTACGGGGTAGCGCATTCTATGCCCGTGAAGCGTACCCCTCCCCTCTTCCTAAAAGACACGTCGGTCAAGTAAGATACTCAGCCCAAGAAGACTGCCCTTCGTGGGAGACGCTGGAGCTCAAACAAGTCGTCGTGCTAGAGGTCAGCCTCCCAAATTTTACCTCCAGTCCGAGATCCGGAAGATTACCCGGACCGGAAGAATACCCGCCTGTAGTCGTCCAGCCCGTATCTCCGCGGACACCTACTAACTTTCTTGGCAAGATATAGAGGGACTTCGAAAACTAGATCAACCAGTACGATCGCGTGGCACATCACAACGAGGTGAGTGAAGAGCAGCGCCTGCAGAACCTCTATTACTCACTAGAAGGAACTGCAAAACGCTGGTTCGAAAACCACGAAGCTTTTCCGACTTTATGGGACTTTCGCAAGAGCGAGCAGACGCGTACATTCGCAAGTCAACACCGTAGAGAGAAGTCCGGACTTGCTGCAATCGAGGTTCCAGGGCCCATATAAGAGCGTCACGAGCTTCGTAAAAGACATCTCGCGCTTGGGTTATCGCGGCGACCCTCAGGCCACCGAGGAAACGAAGCTGCGTATTCTGACCCATGACTAAAATATGAGAACTTTGGAGGACCTGTGCGCAACCCATAAACTACCGTTCAAGGATTCGTCACCGAGGCAACAAATATCGAACGTGCACTTCAAGCACGGGCCTCCCACTACCAGAGACTTTACGGAATCCCTGTCCTCTCGCCGTGCAGCTGCAACACCCCGGACATCCGCGAAATGATCCGGGACGTCGTCCGGGAGGAACTCAAGAAACTCCTACCTGCTGCCGCAACCCAAGCTTCGCCCTCAATCGCCGAGGTTGTAAGGAAAGAAGTTCAGCAAGCACTCCAGCCAGAGGTTCTCCTCAACGCCGCGCCGGAACTACCAGCCCTGAGCTACGTCGCCGTAGCTCGTCAGCCTCCACTTCCGTCTTCTCGGCAGTACTGGGTGGCACCAAGACAAGAGGCCCCTTCGCCATACTATTATCCTCAGCAGGAGCAACGCAGGCCTCGAAAGACCGACATGTAGAAGGCGGAAGACTGGCGCCTTATAGGCTCCAGAGTCTAGAGGCTGGGCATGTTAATCGCCGCTGCTACTACCGCCAGCTTGGGCTTCGATGTTTGCAGACGAGAGACCCACGCCCAAGGTACTGCGTGCGACATCGAGATATCGACGATTATCTCCGCCGGTCACCATCTCCGGGACCGTCTCCGCCCTCCCCCTTTCGTGATTTCCGTTCGCCGTCACCACACCGCCCAGCATCGTCTCTATGCAGATCCCGCCGTGAGAGCCTGAGCCCCCGCCTGTCCCGCCGGGAAAACTAAGAGCGGCAACCCCTAGGAGTGGAGTTGCCGTGGGCCGACGACATAAATATAGCCTTCATGAACACCAAAGAACTCACAGCCTTGCGACGCCAGTCATCGAAACGACGCTTCCGGAAAAGTGCCCAACATCCACAATATTGTCATCGACGGCCCCGACGCGTCGGCACTCGTGGACACCGGAGCGGACTACTCCGTTTTGAGTTTTGAGTTGTAGACTCTCTTGACGCCTCCGGAAAGTCACTACACCATGGGATGGCCCGCAGATACGCAGTGCCGGAGGGCACATTATTACACCCTTTGGAAGGTGTACCTTCCGCGTCACGATTCACGACGAAACCTGTCCGGCAACGTTTATCGTTCCTCAGGACTGCGAGAGGGATGTTATTCTCGGAATGGACTTTTTTTGCGAATACGGTGGTGATCGACTTCGGTGAGAACAGGTTGACACTCCGACAACCTGTCCCGATGTCGGAAGAATGTACGTCAAATGCAGCAGCTCCTAGAGTACTCGCCGACCTTGTGAACCTGCCGTCGCGGTCGAGTATTTTGATACTCGTCGAGTCACATGAAGCGTCCTGCGTCGAAGTTCTGCTCTAGGGCAGCGTCCGATTGTTCCTGAAAGGGCAATCGGAGTCGCAAAAGGTGTAACAACGCTTCAAGACGAACGTGCCAAAGTCATCGTTACAAATTTCAGACAAGGGCCGCAAGATATACTAAAGTACCGCTGTGAGCCACACCGAGGAACTCTGGGACTCACCATGATCAGTGCAATGTCCGAATACCCGTCATCGTCGCAGCTCCAGATAGTATACCGCCCACGGAAATTGACATCAATCCGAAGCTTCCTACTTCAGAGCGAGGGCGACTGGTTGAACTTCTCAGCGAGCTCAGTGAGTGCATTGCGACTTCCTCAAGGGCTCAACAAATGACAGTAGGAAAGCACAGCAAAGGTACCAATGACGACGCGCTCCCGGTCAACCACTCAACGTAGAGTGTATCCGTGAATGAAAGGGAGGTTATTGAGGAGCAAGTATAACAAATGCTCGACGACGGACATCATCCAAACGTCAAGTAGTCTATGGGCCTCACCAGTCGTGGTCGTCAAGAAGAAGGACGGAACTCTCGGATTCTGCGTGGACTATCGTCGACTGAACGCCGTGACAAAAAGGATGTCTATCAGCCTCCTCGAATCGACCACACGATGGAGCAACTTCGCAACTCTGAATATTTTTCGTCGATCGACCTAAAGAATGAACACTGGCAGATCGCGGTCGACGAAAAGGATCGCGAGATGGCGGCCTTCGTCACGCCGGATGGGCTGTACAAAATTAAAACTATGCCCTTGGGGCTATGCTTGGCGCCAGCGACCTTTCAGCATGTAATGGACAATGTGCTCGCCGGTGTCAAACGGCCGAGCTACCCGGTCTACCTTGACGACGTTGTGGAGTACGCCAGCAACTTCGACGAACCCTTCAGGCGACTCCGATCCGTGCTCCAAGCTATCAAGAACGCAGAACTTACCCTCAAACTGACAAAATATCGATTTGCTTACAAGGTACTGAAGTTTTTGGCCCACATTATGAGCCGCGAAGGTGTTCGTCCTTACCCTAAGAATTCGCGCGCCGTAGCCACATTTTCACTGCCGTCGAGCAAGAAGGCTCTAAGAAGATTCCTGGTCCTATGTGCCTACTATAGGCACTTTGTCCGAAATATTTCCAAACTCTCTGCACCGCCGACGAACCTCACAAAAGACGCCGTAAAATTCGAGTGGAACGGAGAGCAACGGCGGGCATTCGAAAAATGGAAGCGACGGCGTTAAACCACTGATGTCCTTGGCCATTTCGACCAGTTTGCAGACACAAGGAGCACACCGACGCCAGTAACACCGGACTTGGCGCCGTACTGATCCAAAGGCAGGAAGATACAGAGCGAGTCATCGCATACGCAAGTGGGACGCTGCTAAGGCGGAGAGCAACTACTCAACGACACAAAAAAGAGTGCCTTGCTGTCGTCTGGGCGATTGCAAACTTCAGACCCTATCTTTATTGAAGTCCTTTACGCGCGGTAGCAGACCACCACTCGCTCTGCTGGTTTGAAAACTTACCCCTAGGACGCCTAGCTCGCTGGAGTCTCCGGCTGCAGGAATTCGACATGACTGTGGTCTACAAGTCTGGCCGGAAGCGCAGTGACGCCGACTTCTTTCGGGAGTCCCCGTCGTGCTTACGTCTGAACGCGCTAACGACGACGACGAGGACGATGTGCTTCTCGACGCAGTGAACGCCGCCATGATGGAAGAACTTCAACGGGATGATTGAGAGCTGCGCGAACTCATCGAGCATCTAGAAGGCCCTCGTACAATACGGTGCTCCGAGTCTTTTTGCGAGCTCTGCCGTCTTTTGCGATCCGATGGGGTGTACTTTACAAGGAGAATTTCGGCGGCAACAACACGGCGCGGCTTTTGGTGGTCCCAAGTGGCATTCGCGAAGATATCTTCCAAGCCTGCTCGATGACTCAATGGCGGGACAGGTTGGCTACACCCGGACACTCACCAGATTCCGCAAAGGGCACTACTGGCTTAAGCTTCCGAAGAAAGTTCACCTCTACAACCGATCGTTCCACGAGTGCCAATGACGGAAGAAACCACCGACAAAACCGGCAGGACTCCTGCAGCCAATCGCTGCCCCGTCTACACCATTCCAGCAAATTGAAATGAATATGCATGGTTTCTTCCCACCATCAACTTTGGGGAACCACTAAATAATTTTCGCCACCGATTATCTAAAACGGTATGCCAAGGCCAAGGCTCTTCCATCGGGAACTGTGGTTGAAGTCGCCAAGTTTTTCATCGAGTCCATCGTCCTCAGGCACGGCGCCCAAGGTGCTAATCACAGATCGCGGGTCGTCGTTTATAGCGCAGTTGACGCAAAAATTTCTTCATCTCAGCAACACCAGCCATCGTTACACCACGGCATACTTCCCGCAGACAAACGGGTTGAAGGAGCTGCTTAGCAAGACAATCGCCGACTTTACATCTATGTACGACAACGTAGAGCATAAGACGTGGCACGAGGTTATGCCCTACGTCACGTTCGCCTACAACACTGCGCTTCAAAAGACCACCGGAGTTACACCTTTTCCAGCTGTTACATGGTCGGAAGGTAACAACGATGCTCGACGCGGTGCTGCCCCACGAGCCAGCTCACGATGGGAGCGACGACGGACTGGTGGTTTCGCAACGGGCCGAAGATGTCCGCCAGCTTGACCGACTTCGGATTAGAGACAAGCAACGTGTCGACGTTCGCCGCTACAACCCTCGTTGTCGGGACGTTCACTTCCAGCCCGGAGACAGGGTGTGGGTGTGGATACCGATTTGTCGCCGTGGCCTTAGGGAGAAACTGTTGAAACGGTAGTTCGGGGCATACAAGGTACTTCGTCGCCACGGGAAGCTCAACTACGAAGTGGTGCCCGACAGAGTGCAAAACATCATCACGCCGCTGACCATGATCTGAACTGGTTCACGTCGTTCGACTCAAGCCGTTCTACGCTCGATAGGACTGTGGTGACTGTGAACTTCTTAGATTACTGTTCTTTCGTTTTGTTTTGTGTTGCATCAGGGCGATGCAGTTTGAAAGGGGGAGTAATGCCGCGTGTAGCTAGCCACGTCGGCAGCGCGCTAGGCTCTTACGCAAACGGGCCGAGGCTCGATGCCTGGTAGCGGACGTACAGCTGCAACGGAAAAAGAGTAGCACAAGTGACCGACGACCGGAGCGGCAAAATCGCGACACGCGGCGCTATTGTTCCCGAGCGCGCCGATAGCGAGAGTGCCAGTCATGTTCCATGTCTCAACGTGGGGGCGGCCGGCAGAAAACAGCCCATCCTATACTTTGTTTCACCTTGGGTCCGAGCGTGGCCGACGTCATGAGCCGAAGGGCCAATCTAACGGTGAGAAAGGCGCACCGTTATCGCGTGCTTTCCGCAGTTGATAGGACCAGTGGTGTTCGCCGTCTTCCTGTGCGTGCTCCTCCGCCAGCTAGTCCTATCAAGAGCGAAGAACGCCACGACCTTGCGCTTTTTGCGCTGTTTGATTGGACCTTCAGCTCACAACAATGGCCACGCTCGGACCTAAGCTAAAACCATGCTGAAAGCCCTCATTTTAACAGCTATCTTATCCCTCAATTTTCTGCCGGCCACCCCCGCGTTGAGACATGGAACATGACTGGCACTCTCGCTATCGGCACGCTTGGGAACAAGAGCGCCGCGTGTCGCGATTTTGCCGCTCCGGTCATCGGTCACTTGTGCTACTCTTTTTCCGTTGCAGCTGTACCTTTTTGTTATCTTTGTAAATCTCGCGTTCTGGTAAATTCGAGAGCTGAAGCGAAAAACAACCCATATTTTACATATTTAAAATACATTGCATGTCAACAGTTTATGCCGTTGGGTATGAGGGAACGTTATTTCTCGAAAGTTCTTAAACGCAATCGCCGTAGCAGTTCGGATCCCGCCTTTCTTTTGGTGGCTGAACACGTCGAGCAGGAAACTGTTGCTGCTCGGCTGCCGAGACAGTCGGAACCACTAGTGGCTAAAGCCTCTTCATGTTTCAAAAGTAGCGCAAGGTGCATCGATGCATGAGGGACGTGCAACGTGCAGCCCTTGGAAAGATCATGGCGGTACAACGCAGCACTGAGCTAGATTTCAGACGCCACGTTCTCCCTAGAAGTGGCTCGAGGAATGCATCTCGAGTATTTCCACAACAATGAATGGCGCCACTTTTCCCAGGATAGAGAGGCTTTACAAGTGGCGCAAGTTCGGAATCGTAGTCTGGACGGATGGCACCTGGATCCTCCCGAGAAGAAGGCTCGGCGTGAGGCACCGGCTGGATGGTAGCTGGATGCTCAGGAGGGGAGTCTCAGCGTCAGTGACCGGGTACTAGACGGTATGGTGCTCTAGGATTGCAGGTGGAGAAGCAGTCAAAGCTGGAAGAAGTTCAGGTGCACAATGAGCAATTGAGGGGCCATAACTCCTCGCTGACGGGTCCCAGGTTCCACACGGTTGTAGAGTGCTTGAACCAGCAGGAACCTTGGACAGCTTCGAAGCGTTCCATGTTCTTCAATCATTCAGGCGGAAGGATGATGGTCCTCGCTGCCCCACCACTTTCGGGGAATGCCTGAAGGAGAGATTCCCTTTCCAAATTATGAAAGGTTTCTTTACTCAAACGAAGTGGCCGACTGAGACCTTGGTCTTGCGAGCAGCACGGGGATGATTTGTGTACCTTCTGTTACTGTCCGGCTAGCGCTTCACGCGCTGGCGCAGGCGTCTTAGTTGAACAGCAGGATCATTGAAGAAGGATGGGGTCGTGTCTCATGCGACGTCCAGGCGCGTTCTGGCAACATTCAGTGGAGCGCCAGAGCCAAAGAAACTCCCGTCGTAGCGTGCGGCGTGCAGCGGTAGACGCCTAGGTAGTCGAGCACCACTTGCCGAAGCGGTCGACGGCCTGCAGCGGTCAACGCGGTTCAACTGCTCTACACTCTAGAGAAAAATGGAGGAAAAAAGTAGCAACGGCGCTTCTTCCTCCTTCTACTGACGCGCCCCCCAAGCGGACACGAGAAGAAGGGAGAAACGAGACGTTTTCCTCCTTCTCCAGGCAGACGGGAGAAAGCTTTCGCCCTCCCGACGCATCTTCTTTCGGTTTCGTTTTTCGAGCAGGTCGCGCACGTTGTTTAATAAATGCTGTTGAGTTGATTGAGCTTCAGCGGCAGCGAAGGCCGCCTGTAATTCCGTCTTCTAGTCCAAACGTGCGGAACATTTCGGTTGCATTGACGTTTTTATCATTAATATTTTATCAAACGAGCAAACGAAGCCGCTAGAAACAGCGAAGTTCAGGAGCAGTGCCAGCAGCGCCACGTACACTGGGTAAGATGACCGTAAACCACGCGGAACTGTTTCGACGTTATGGAAATCGCAGGAACTGCGTCCAAGACAGGCAGGTTTTGCTGCCGGCTGCCTGGGTGCCTTCCGTGCTGAGTTCGGTTCTGTTTTCCGATGCCGAGTGCAACCGGCGTTCAACGTGCTTCTGTATTTGTGCGTGTCAGCAACATAGCAGCAACATCGTGATGGCAGTGTTGTGGGTTGTGAACAGAAGACTGGAATTATCGCCGATATGACCGTGTGTTCGCGTATCAGCAGTGTAACAACAAGATGAGGTGACGTAAACTGTCGGGCATTGATGCTGCTGGTCGGGCCGTGATCGGAGGGGGCGGGGTGCCGCAGGTTGACATTCCGCTCTACATTAAAACGTTTAATACCACTTGAGGGATTAGGTGCAATCGATCAACGTGCGGATAGTCATGTTGGAACGCTGGTCTGAACAGTAAGCTCCTAACATACAGTGGCCAATGTGACTGTCGGTTGTCTTGTCCCCGAGAGCGATTGCTCTCTGAGGAAAGGACTGAACAGTACGAAATCATGACGGAAAGAACGTATATTTACATGTTGGAATTTTAGCATTAAAAAAGAATAGTAGGTAAAATCGAGAAAAAAAGCTACCCATTATTTTGCTGATTAAATATACTACGGTTCCTGGAGAAACTGCCCTCCAAGTGGCGCGCTGGGATGACCGCTAGAATTTTTCGTGCTCGCCACGGAGTAGAGCTCCGTACACTTAACACCTGCCGCAAGTCGCGGCTTTGAATGCATTCAAGTTGATCGAAAAGTGATTTCTCAGCCTGTGAAGCATCACTTCCAGCTGAGTGAATATCCGCTCTACAGAGATTAATTCAAGACAGCAATTGCAACCGTGCGCGAACAGCACAAATAGAAAAAACAAACACTACATTAGAAATACAGGCTACGACTTGCCGTGCGGCGAAACAAACTCATGGCTTCGAACCGCATTGGAGCGGCTTGACTTATTGGCTTTCAAATAATTACGGCATGATTGAGCGTTTGCTTTTCAATAAGAGATTCATCCCCTGAGCCATTAGAAATACTCTCAGATGTATGACATTGCTAAAAAAAATCAACGTGCTGGGTATATTTTTATTGCTTATTCAGTCACCGAGAAATTCTGTACGTTCAAAACGACCAGTATAAAAGACGGAAACGCGGAGCTCGGGTTTCGTGTGCGGGTCAGTGTGCCGTTGTATTGATGTTTGTATGTGCATTGTATGTGTATGCTCTCAATTAATGTTCACCTGATGCTTGTAGTATGCGTGATGTGTGTATAGTGGAGGTTCCCGAAGGTCCCGCAGCGGAATGGTGGCCTGAGGAAATAAAAAAAAATTTGTAGAACATGAATTGGACAGTACCTAGCGCCACCTAGCCTAGCTACTTGCAATTACTCTGCTTGACCCTGCCATCTGGTGGCAAGCGATTTAACCTTCTTTCACGCTACGCGATAAACAGCGGCTTCAAGTTTGTTCTTTTGAGAGCGGCTTTTGGTTTCGCGGATTGGTTTGCCATTCCTCCGTGATATGCGGTTGACGAGGGAATTGTGACTCGAGAAACAGCAAAGGTAAGACGTGAAGTGCGCGAAGTAACTGGGCATCGGTTGTCTCCGATTAACATCGCAGTGCTGTCAACGAGAAGACTGAGTAACTGCTTTCGAAACGCAAGTTTCTATACCTGTGGGGGAATCTGGCTTCGGAAATAAAACACAGTTCGCGGAAAGCTCGTGTTACGCTTTTATTTGCTGCTCCTCTCGTCCCGTACAAGAGATGTAGCGTCCTCGTTAAGCCTTATTGAGCTCGATTCGCTCGATTCAGGGCCGCCATAATGAGATGCAGGCGACGGAGGAACTAGTTGCTCCCCTGCTTCAGGGACGAAAGTTTCTCCTTTTCTGGAGGAACATAGGTTACAAGACCGTTCCTCCCCTAAGGGAGGACTATCGATACCCTTTTTTCTAAGAGTGTACGAGCCCTTTCGCCTGTGAGTAGTAAACTGAAGAGTGGGCAAGGCGAATGGATCGGTCCTCTAAGAACTGGATGAGTTCTAGCGACGCAAATGGGCCCGTTTTCGTGAACGACTTCACCCGGGTAACCATCGCGAGAGAAGTCGGGATGCAGGAATCTGGAAACCGTGCTTCTGGAAACTTCTCTGCAAAACTTCACTTCACGCCACTTGGAGAAATAGTCGACTAGGGTGATGGCGTACTTGCATCTTTGTAGGGCCCAATTCATAGGGCAAGCGATGTCGATGGAAATTTTCTGCTAAGGACGTTCTGGTAGAGGATCTGGTTGCCACGGAGTAGCTGCAGCCTTGGCGGTCTTGTCTGCAGACTGGCAGATGCTGCCGTTATGGATGTCTGCTCCTACTTCCTTGTCCATTCCTGGCCACCAAAAGTGTTTCTTGAGACGCGCCTTTGTCCGAAATGTACTAGGGTGGGTTTCTTGTGCTGTTGCGATGACCTGCGGAGTGAGGGACCGACGAACGACGGGTCGTTGTCCAAGCAGAAGCAAATTGTTCACAACGGACAGTTCTTTGCAAACGGCGAAGAGCGGCGAGAATTCACCCAAGAGAGGCTTCTGGGGAGGCCAGGATGACGTAAAGTAAACCTTGACTTGCTCCAAGGTAACATCTTCGCACAGCGACTGCTCGAACTTCTCCTTGTTCAAGCAGAGCGGTGCAACGAGGGCCACGACGTCTTCGTCGCACGAGACGTCTTCCTGTAGAGCGGAGAGAGGTAGGTGGGAAAGGGCATCCACCATTTGATTCTCCAAGCCTTTGCAAGACTCAACAGTGTAGTTGTAGCGAAGAAGTCGCTCAGACCACCCCGCAATATAAAGGGGGTGTCTTCCAGAGCCTTGGGACGACAGAAGGAAAACCATGGCTTGGTGGTCTGTACGGAACGTAAAAGGACGACCCCAGAAATAGGTGTGCCAATGCTTCCAAGCCCAGACGCATGTGAGTGCTTCACGTTCCCCGACTGCGCACTTCTTTTCCACTGGCGAAAGTGTGTGGGACGGAAAAGCGATTGTGCGCAGCCTGTGATAATCCAGCTGCTGAAGAAGAGCGGCAAATGCGATGTCAGAAGCATCAGTGGAGACGACCAAGAGAAAACTGGCGTCAAACACCTGCAGTACCTTGCAGGAGGAAAACAAAAACTTGGTCTTGCAAAAACTGGCATCGACAGCGTCGCTCCCGATAGAGGACTGGGTCTTGCGAAGCAGGACTCGCATTGGTTCTCTCACGCCAGCAGGCAGGGGACGACCCTGGCATAGTACTCGACCAGACCGAGGAACGAACATAACCATTCAGCGTCGGTTGGGTCTGGTGTGTTCAGAATGGAATCCACCTCTTAGGGCAGTGGCTAGATGCCTTCTGCAGTCACCTTATATACTAAAAAGGAGAGTTCTCTGACACAGACCACAGACGTGTCGTTCAGCTTGAGACCCGCAGCCTTGATGCGCCGAAGAACAGTGGTCAGGTTGGCCAGGTGCTCTTCCCCACTTTTGCCACACATAATGATGTCGTCGATGTAAAAAAAAAAAGCCGTGGTATCTTTCAAAGATCCGTGACATCATCTGTTGGAAAGCGGCTGGAGACGATGCCAGGACAAAGCATATACGCTTTAAAAAATAAAAATAAACGAGGTTTACAACACTTTGTAACGCCGAATTAGAGCGCAGCTCTTGAGGAGGAGGGGGAAGGGTACTGAGTGGAGGGTGTATCTTTCCTACCTTCTCCTCACCCTCCCTGCTATTCCTCCTGCCCTCCTCCCTCCTCATCCTCCTTCTCGTCTTCATCGTCCCCTCATCCTCCTCTCCCTCCTCCTCCCTCTCCCTCCACCTCCTCCCCGCGCGGTGCATTATGAGACATTTTCCATAATGCTCCACGCGGTTACGCCGACGGCGATGGTGACGCCACTCAAGCCGGAAACGGGCGCCTAAGAGCTGCGCTCTAGAAGTTAATCGTGCGTGACGAGAGCAGTGAGGTCACGGCCGTCTGGATGAAGTAGCACTTTGTGGTAGGCTGACTCGAGATCCAGTTTTAAGAAGTGGGTGGCGTCGGCGAAACTGTTCAGCAACGCTTGTGCATGCGGAAGAGGGAAACTGTGAGTGACGACGACTTTGCTGGGCTTACGAAGGTCAACACAAAGCCGAATACCGCCGTCCTTCTTCATGATAACAATGGGAGACACCCACTTGGAGGCATTGATGCACTTTATCATATCCAAGATTTCCAGTCGACGAAGCTCTGCAGACACTTGAGGGCGGAGGGACAGCAAAAGACGCAAAAGCTTCGATGCGACAGGTGTCACCGTTGATCGGACTTTGACCATAGGAATATGACCCTTGGCAAGTCAAAGCCCTGGGGCGAGAGATCCAAACTCGCTGGAAAGAGTCTTCGGAAGCCTAGGTGCTGCAGGAATAATCTGCGTTGCGGAGGGCTGGTCGGTTTAGCCTGCAGCTGGCACTGACATTGTCTCAAAGCAGCGAACGGTGGGGCCTTCAATGTGAACGTCTAAAGCTTTTATAGCGTCGATGCTGATGAGAGATCTGCCCTGCAAAACAACGTAGAACAGGAGGCGCGAAGTACGTCCCTTTAACATGACTTGAGCGGAAAAAAGCCGCGTACTGGGATAGGCTGCTTGGAGTAGTAAAACAATTTTACTCGTGGATTAAAAAGCAGTGATTCCGCAGCGAAGTGATTTTTGAAGTGGCTGTCTGCCAGGATAATGACAGACGAAGCAGAGTCGAGAAGGAACGTCATTGTATTGTCATCATCAACAGAAACGTCGAGAAAAATTTCGTTGCGAGCACGGCCAGTGACGGAAAGGGCGCTCGAAACTTCGTCATCGTCGGATGAATGGTGGCAGTGCAGTCGACTTCAACCACGGCTAACGCGGACGAGTGTTGCAGCTTGTTGCAGACTGAGCGAAAATGACCACGCCGACCGCAGTGAAAGCAGCGCCGATCTTGCGCCGGGCAGCGGGATGACGAAGCACGAAGCTGATGGGAACCGCAGCGGAAGCAGAACGACCAAGAATCGGGTGATCCGCGGGAGCGCTTGGGGCTGACAGAGCGACGGTGGTCTTAAGATAGTTGACCTTGGCCGGCGGTTCGGTATGTGCGTGAAACAGCTGAGCCAAGGCGCGGGAGTCGGCGGTGGCTCGCTGGCGGCGATCGCTACCGACGGGAAGAAGAGCAAGGCCACTTTGGCATTGCCCGGTGCTGATTGCCGTTTAAAGTTACTCGCTGAACTTGTCTAGGAGTGAAATCTCGGGCTTCCTGAGCCGCTTGCTCGAGCTGTTGTGCTAAGAGCACGGCACGCGAAAACGACAGTGCCGAACCTTCGAGAAGAAGATGCTCTCGAAGTTGCTCGAAAACGATGCCTTCTAGAAACTGGTCGCGGAGGAACTCCTCGAGGGTGGCAAATGAGCAACGCGTCGCGAGTTCTCGTAGTGTAGCAGCGTACTCAAGGACGTACTCGCCTGGTTGCTGGACGCGACACGGAACCTGTGGCGTTTGACGTCGACATTGCTCGCAGAGGCGAAGTGCTGTGTTAAAACAGTGACGGCTTGGTCATACGAAGACAGTGCCGGGGCTGTCTGGCCGCTGTCTTCAGTAGGTTTTGCGGCGCTGGTGGGCGAAACGGTTTCGGAGGCGTCCGAAGGAGGCGGCAACAAACAAAAAATCCGCTGAGCTTCAAGTCCGAGGCTATGCAACAGGAGGGCCTTGTGAAGCTCGGGCGTGAAGAGGGACGCTCCAGAAGCTACAAGAAAGGTCTCGAACATCCGTAACCATTGCGGCCACGCAACGGCTGGACGGCCCGGCACCGGCACAAACGGCGGCGGCTGAGCGAGCCATCAAAACCTCATGCTACGAAGCTACCGGCGAAGTAACGCCGCATGGGAAAACTACGAATCTCGTCGCCAGTGTTGTGTAGCGACCAAGGCCGAAGTGACGAGCAACCGGCTGCAGACGAATAACGCGTTTTTA